>JARYHS010015789.1:0-10998 GCA_031002005.1 Vandiemenella viatica
AGCTGTATAAATCAAAACAACTGATTCTTTAGTTAACAGGGACACTGGTTATCAACACAGTGTGGCCTGGAACCCGGCTATCAAAATGCTGAAACAACTTCACCACGGTAATGAGCAGAAGAGTGGATGCTGTCATCGTGCTGGTTTGACTTTTGTCTTCCACCGTTTCCACGGTAGCGCGTAAACAAACAGTTATTCAGAGACATCTCTGGTTGAAAATGAGGGCTGAGATAGACGACTCTCAAACGTCCGACAAGTGTAACTTTTTAACGCGGCTGGAAGCCCGAGACAGTTTATTGAAACAATTTTGTTAGAATGCAATAAACTGATGATATGGAATATATTCACCGCATTTTCAGAAACTCTCTACGTTTGATATGACTTTGTAATCACGGTGGTTAAAAACAAACAACAGTTGCAAATTGATAGTTAAGGAACGCTCTACGCCTCATTTTCTTATACACTGCCACCTTGGCAAAGGATACCGATAATACTGATCTATGAATAATTTCGATGTTTTATGTTGTGGCAGCTATGCAGCTGCAAGTTCAGAACAACTGCTCGAATGCAAATTCGGTCTTCCAGAATAGCAGCCCGAAAGTCAGTTGGTTTGTCTGGAATGAGCCAAACAAAAAGAAATGTTTGTTCCACACGTAGCTCCTCTCGTCGTCTTTACCCCACCAGTTAGCTCGGTGATTGGACGAGATAATCACAAAAGTTATAAACAATTAATAACAATTTGTAGCTATTTTCCTATTCGCTACTCAGTTGCGATCGCTCCTCCTATCTGTACCAAGTATTTAATTCGGTCTTCGATGACGCGCTATAACAGCCTTCACAGCCAACCCTTGTATCAAATGTTATTTAAGGAATTATGTATAGCAAGGTGAAAGTTGATCAATTATTTTTTTAAGCTTTTTTGTGTAATTAATTATGAATTTGTGTAAATTAACATTGTTTTATGAAGAGAAACTATGTAAACGCTATATTATATGTTGAAAGACAGTATAATGCATGAAACATTGACTAAAGGTTTGTAACTTTAAGTATTGATGTGTGATACGATGTTTCCAGGACAATTTGCAACGGTTTGGACTGGTTAATTTTGTATGTAAATGCATGTAAACAATATTAACTTTCATTTCAATATGTTTTCTAATGCTTTTGAGTGATTTTGTAAACTTTGTAATCATTTTTGCAGGGGTTTAATTGTTAAAGCATTGTTAGAATTGTTAGAATCGAGAAGCGTCCAAACTATTTGAATTATTCTGGATCTTTCTGTAACGTCTATATAAACATGCGGCAGAGATAAGTTACTTATCTGAGCAGTTGTGTTGGAAGTTTATTGGAAGTTAGAATCGCTGCAATATTTGTATGATTGTGCTTATAGTATCTTCGGTTGATTCGATGCCTATTCTGTGCGTACTGGATAATGTTATTATAGATCGCACGGGAAAATAAATACAGTGGAAAGTGATTCTTCGGAGTAGTTATTTCATACAATTAAATGCTTAACATGGCTACAGCATTTATTAAAAAGTTACTTATCAACGTGACTATAAGGCTTTCTGTCTTTTAAAACTGTCATTAATTGTGCCTACGTCACTCGTTGTCAAGTCGTGGCATTTCCATCGAGTTTACAAGAGTCTTAAAAATTCTCCTAAGTGGGTTTTTAAACACGGTACCCTGTTATGCTATTTAACGAGTTAGGTTACCATTAACTGTCTATCAGGCTTACCCTACCCTGGGATATCCCGCTGTTTTCATTGTTAGGGTCGTCGCCCGTCGATTAGCCTTTTCTTCACAAACAATATCCGGTTTCTGGCAATCCGAAATATACCTAAAATTTACAATAAATTACATTTATCTATTCAACTTACTAGCAGCAACTAGTAAAACAATTATAAAATATTTTTGCCTAGGTGTGCCTTAAACCCACAATGTTGTGTTCAGTTTATATTTTGCCTGTCTTTCTTGTGAAATATTTTGAACTATTTTCAGTTTGCAGTTTCTTTCCTTGTCTAACATTATGCCCAAATAATTGTATGCCATACAGTTTTGTATCTAATGCCCTTCTAATGACAAAACATCATTTTTCACCCAGCGTTACCACTAAATATTTGGTGTTTTGAAAAGTAACTGTCAAGCAACGGTTTATATGTTTCCTCCATAATTAATATAAAAACCAGTCAATTAACTTCAGCAGTTAAAGTTTTGTTTATATCTGTCGAAGACAGTGGGTAAACCTTGGAGGTTTCTTGAAATAACTTATCGTTAAAATCCGTTGTATTGTTAGTACAAATGTTTTGAAGAATTAAATCATAAGACTTTCTGTATGAGATCTTAGTAATGCCTCGATCTCAGTCTAGTATTTTCGTCATTAGGAGAGCTGAAATATTTTTCGCTATTCCCCAGTTCCTTCCTCCGCAGCTAGCTCTCGCATTTGCTCTAAGACCCAAGACATAAGGTCGCGCCGCAGCATTTACATTTCATTCGTAATCTCCTGTTGATGGTGCTGCAGTCTGGTGGAACTTCCGTGAGACCCTGTTAAGTGAGCTTTAAGAGACAGCCGTTATCTTTGTCATAAGAGGCGCTAGGTACCAAATTCCCGCACTCAGTGACTAAGAAACTATCTGCGATGCAGCTATAGTTAAGCCACTGGAAATAACTTGAAAGATTTATGTCTACGACGAAGTGCGAAGTGTACGGAAGGCCGGGTATTGCATGGAGGGATAATTCTGGAAGTTGGAACGCGAGCATAAAATGAAAACTTGCGGTGGTTCTATCCTGATTGGTGGTGGATATTAAAATGGAGAGTTTGTCGTCAGTATTAATGTTGGAGTAAAAGCGAAATGAGTGGAACATGGAGTGTCTGAACGTCGTTAATGGGCTTGTTAAGATGGAAGTTAACGTTCTCCATCTTAAATTGTTACATCTTACATACCTACGATCTAATTTGTTCATAAATTTCTCTTGCTGAGCATGTTTATTTTTTATTTTTGTTCTATGGTCTCTTGTTTTTCTTAGAAAAAAAAACCTACATTAAAATGGATAAGACACTAATTGCCGATTTACGATCGGTGGTTTTGATTTTGTGCAAAAGAAGTTGAAAACTAATAATTGATCAATTTTAAATAAATATTGAGAAACAAATACATATAAGAAACACAGCTTAATCACTTGATTGTGCACCGGCTTGCGTTAATTCCACTAGTGCCCACGGTATATGTAGAGGCATACCATACGACATTGTTGAATTGTGATGCTTCTTTTCGATGGAGAGGTTTAGCTTTTTGTTACGTTGGGGAGTTTCAATTAAAGTTAACTGTTAGCGGTTGCATCAGTTTTTATCCTATCCTTCATCTGTCTTCAGCCTTGACAAAGCACTACATTTTACTTACACTAGACTCATTGAAGAGAAGTGGCCACAGTACCTTAGATATACTGTATCTCTTGCCAAATACGATTCATAGGTAGTTCAACTTGAGTTGTAAGACAAAGGCTTTTTGGTATATATATTTATTACAGCTTCAGTAGTGATACACACAGTCATTTGTATCAGACAGAAGACACGGTAAACAGGAGGAAACTATTCCCTGTTTAATCGATCTACCAACACTGCAAGTCATATAGCCATTCGATACTTTACAATTAAAATGTAACAAGGAATGAGCTAATTACGGCTGATAAATATGTGATTCCTTCTTACACCAGTTTAAAGAAAATTTGTGATACATGTCGTAATGATACATAATGAGGAATGTAATAATAGAATGTATTTTAAAAGCATATTTAATTTCTAAATGATGTATAATAAATTTTCTGGGAATTCTGTAGAGATCTGTATGTCTGATTTTTTTTCTGGTTCTATACTTTCTGAATGAAAGACTGAACCTTTATAGATTCGTGAATTTGTTTGTCAGTTTTTGCCCGTCCGTCTGTGACATCCTCACAATTTCTGAAACCTGGAATTTGTAACTACGCTTAAGTTCATACTAACCTTAACATAAAATCTGAAAAAATCTTGGGGGTTTGGTAAATTACTGGAATGCAATCGTAGATTTTCCCGGTGAATCTGATGCTTGAAAATCTCTCAGTCATGCGGCCGGATCAATTGATCGTGGATGAACGAATTTTCGACGGCGTAACGTGCCATCATCTTTAGGTTGCGTCTGCTGGCCGGCGTGAGGAGCACAGTCAAGGACGCGACTGTTGGGCTGGTCCGGCCGTGTCGGACCCAACCTGAAGATGATGGCACTTTACGTCGTCGAAAATTCGTTCACCCACGATCAATTGATCCGGCCGCATGACCGAAAGATTTTCAGGCAAATTACTGGATGTTTATAGGATGGCTAGAGGAAAATAGGTCTTCATCATTTTCGAATAGTGCAAAGTGAAAGCTCGCAATCGCAGAGTCCCAAAATGTTTGTATTTATTTTTTTATTTCCCTGTTTTGCAAACTGTCAGTAAATAACCATTAAAAATATAACATTCTTCTCCTTTATTTCCGAAACTACTGATCCCAAAATTCTTGAAAAATTTGCAGCCTCCTAAAGTTTACAGGAAACTTATAACGATCTTTCTGGAGTTCATGATTTTAGCAGGATAACTAATTGAATAATTCTAAACAATCTTTGATACTTTAGCAGAGTTTTGTGGTTAAAAAATTACACGTATTAGGAAGATTTTATCTATCGGATGATAAATATATATATATATATATATTTAAAAAAAACCTGTCAATTTTTTGAAAAGAACGTTTTATTTGTTTCCAATTTATAGAAACTTTAGGCAAATGAATTTAAATATCTTTTATTATTGAATATTTGGGAAACATTTTTACAGAAACAAATTAGTTTGTGAATGTTGTTTGCAAGAGAAACGCGCTTTTATTGGATTTTAGTTGAATGATAAAAATAATGAAAAACAGTTGGACTGGATTTACTTTTATCATTTAATTTCCTCAGCAGTTGTGCGGAAAAATGGTATATAACAACTTTACATTTTTTATTCGTTTATATGATAGTTTTTGTATCAACCAATGTGTATTTATTTCTTTGATCACTAAAGTATTGCAGTAATTCTTTTACTTACTAAGGTGAATGTAACGTTTATTGCTGTTGTTTTTTTTTTTTAAGCTCGTTTCAGGCAGGATTAGGAGATAGTACATGATCTGTGTTACAGGACAGAAATAAGAACAACATATGCACACAACGAGGTTAAATTTCGAGTTCTCCAGCTTACACAAGCACTATTTCGCCTTGTACCTTAGTATCTATTGTACAGAACTGATTGAAACCGAAGGGACAGTAAGGAGGGCGCTTCTCAGTGATTGCGCCTGACGCCTGAGTTCAATAAAAGGGAGCCGAGAGGTCACATGAAGGGAGTGTGTCTTCTTGTGTGTCTTCTCGTGTGTCGGACGGTATTTGCTGGCGGCTGGTAACATCTGCCATCCAGACGTCGGACGTGATCGAGATCTGGTGGTGTGGGATCACAGAGGATGGTGGAGAGGCAGTGGAGTGGTGGATTGTCTTACACTGTGGTTTATTCGAAAGCGGAAGGCGCCTTCAGACGCGACTCAGGCTGGCGAGGTCAGCATTGATTCCAGTCTCCCTGGCACGAGCACTGATCCTGAACATCTTTGTGTTTTTACGAATCATGATTTAATACTACCAAATACTTATAGGGATGCTGCACTTCATGTATAATATCCTTTGATCCACGTTTCCCCAATATTCCTCTCATAGTTAATACATACATATACCGGGTATTTCAAAAACGACCGGTATACTTGAAAAATCAATAAAAACTAAACGGGCAGCGATAGAAATACACCGTTTGTTGCAATATGCTTGGGACAACAGTAAATTTCGAAATTAGTTATATTTTTCAACAACAGAGGGCGCTGTGTTCTAGGCGGTGGAATTCCAACACTAGAAAAATCCTCTGTTCTAAGGAATAAACCATTTTTTCACAGTAAACTTGCAATCTGTGAACAGCTCACGCTTACAGCAGAAAGACGACTTACAGAATGGCGAACTCACAGACTGCGTTTACTTCTATATCTTTCAAATCGCCTGCAGCGCCATCTGTTGTGGAAAATTGTAACTAATTTCGAAAGTTTGTCTGCCTGAAAATTTACTGTTGTCCCAAGCATATTACAACAAACGGTGTATTTCTAGTCGCTGCCCGCTTAGTTTTTATTAATTTTTCAAATATACCGGTCATTTTTGAAACACCCGGTAGAATGGAGTGCTGAATACATTTTGATAACGGCAACAGATTTAAACGCCAAAGTACACTTGCCGACAAAAAAACTGAAGCGTTCAAAAGACATAGTTGGATGTCAATGTAACTTTACACATATGCACACGATCTGCTGATATCGATTACAGCTGCGATTTTCTGTGACAGATAGAACGGCCACCAGAGTGTATTGGTGTTGTTCATGAAAAGGAGTGAAAAGCATTATATGTTGAGTGATTATTGTGCAGGACACGCTGATGTGGAGTATTTATGTGTGTAACGAATCAGTGTAGTTTTAAGCCATCATAGCATGTTCAGATGAACTAACTTTTCATGCCCTTCCTTCATGTAATACGATCAGATGTAGCATGTTTCGAAGTCCGACAGGAACCAGAACGTGAGAAACCGCTCGCCCAATCTACCAGCACTGAGGTACGTGCTAAGTCTTAATGAACCAATTACGGGCTAGCCACTTGCTAGACACGCGATTAACAGCCAATAGGAATTAGTTCCCCTCTCCTGGCCTACAGCCTCGGAGCTCACACTCCACGCCGATCTCGAGTACTCCATGGCAGGCGTTCGAAGCAGAATCCACGGACCTACATGTCGGAATTAACGGGCACTGGCTAATGCAGTTACTATCCCTCTTCCGGTTACTAGATTAGTGATATTATTGATTTGCATCAGAGGTATTTACAAGTATTATATCCTTAATTTTCATATGTTTCTTAATGGATGCCATTCCAGTGAATTTATTAAAGTTGCTTGGTATTTTCCCTGGTATTTCAATATATAACACTCAATCCTTACTACGCCATCCTTACCCTCGCTACCAACAGTTGGCTCTCTAACTGTTTCTAGGGCGCTAATGACCCGTCGTCGATGCGCCCTTAAATTCAAATAACAACAACAACAAATCTAACTGTTTCGAGCACTCGAGCAGGTTGCCTTTCCCTACTACTTCTCTCCAAACAAACTCACTTTAATTTATTCTTTTCTCTTTTACCAATATTCTTTTTTTATTAAATACTACAATGAGAGGTATTATTATTTTAGAAATAATAATACAATATGCCAAATAACTTCATTTATTACGTTCCCATTGCAGAACAAATCAAATCACAATTATTCATAATGTTCATCACTATTAAGTTCAAATCTTTCACAACTCTCATATTCTTCGCATTCATACATATCGAGGCTGTTGCCTCCACATCCTATCACCCTAAACCATGACTATACTCTTCGGTGACCTCGCGTGGACTGCTCTGAATGTAGCGTAACTAAATTACGAGTTAGGACTGTTGATACTATATCGATATTATTTTTAAAAATATCGATATATATGAGTGATATTTTTAGGACTATATATCGATATTTCGATAATGAAATCTGGATATCGGCTTCGATATTTTTAAAAAATAAATTATCATTTTTCGTTGTCTCAGAATGACACTATGTCCCTCAAATTTCTGTTACGAATAGAGATCAGCAAGCTTAAGTAAATCATACTACGTTTCTATAATTAATTTGAAAGTTATTCGTACCAAGTCTAATCAGATGATGACAACAGTGTAGGCAAGTATCGCTCGCCCAGCACAAATCGCATTGTTTGAAATGAGCGTGTGGATTGATCAGGGTAGTCCAACTTGAAACTAGTGTGTTAGCAAGAATAGTGGGAAGTATAAATAACAAATAGTTGCTAATTCGAGAGCGAGAAAAAGAAGACAACTCAGAATAAGCTATCAACATGAAAAACTAAGTGATATACCAACAAAAAATCTTATGAAAAAAAGTTATGTAACTTGGCCATAATGCATGCTATGATAGCTAAGCTTCTACCTACATAAATGCCTCAACTGTATTGCTTACCAATCGTAAAAATACACAAATAAGATTTGCCTCGAACCTCTTTCGAGTTTTTAAAATCTTATTAATTTTTATGAAACTTAAGAGGGGTATAATGGTCAAATAAAAAAAAAATCAACAATCATCACCAACAGAAACCATTCGAAAGTGAAAACCTTACTAAGAACAAAATCACACGTCTATTTATTAGTGGACAGCCTTATGTTTGCGAGGTTTGATTTTAAGAAATTGCATTTATGAAAGTATCGATATATCGATACTTTTTCCGATATATCGACAGCCGATATTAATACTTTTCAAAATATCGGCATATCGAAAATCCGATACTTTTAAAAATATCAACAGCCCTATTACGAGTGTACTGTTCTGCGCGCCAAGCTGGCTGGCGAGTCTACTGACAAACAATGGTTTCCTAACTCGAGAATAAGGCTGCATTATTACACTTTTAATTACTATTACAAGAGAAAGAAACTTTACAATAAATTTTGGAAATAAACAACTGTAATTAGATAATACTATAGATCGGGGTGAGGTGGTTACATGTGACATATGTCACACTACTCATTATTAGTAATAGTAGGAGTGTACTATCTTCGATCACAGATTTCAGGCAAAAGAATCTGGGAGTTATTTAATAGAGGCGAACCCAGAGTTCAGTGGCACTCCGCTCGGGTTACTACAGCTGAGACAGCGTTATGAGTTTGAAAGGGGCCTCGTTGTGGGTCTCTGTTAGGCCGGCTCTTCTAATCTTGCAATATCCAGATTTTTGGAGCATTCGGATGTGACAGTGAGCCGATGTTGGACGTAAGGACAATAATATTCGTCTTCAAGTTTCCGGTCAACCACATCTGACCATCACGGGAGGGATTGCATTATTGTAAACCTGGCACATTATAACCCTTTCACACCTGCGCCTGGCATACGAGAACAAGTAATGAACTACCTGTAACATTCAGTGTCATCGTCCACCTCTGGTGGGAGACTAGCAGCATCTGGACTAGGGAATTACCTTCCAAAGCGTAGACTACCTTAATCACCACAACACAAAGGGTTCCGTTTGGAGTGGTGCCGCAATCAGATGCTGATGAATGGCGTTGAATTGTGTTACCGGCGAATCGCGGTTCTGCACAGCCTCGGATGACCATCGTCGGCTAATTATACCTTATCTCCGTACAAGTGTATTTTTAATTATCTATGTCGAGCTGTGATGAAGCTGTGTGTGTACTGTACATTGAAAAAGTACTATTGATATAATGCTCAAATGAAACTGCAATGAATAGTGATGTGAAAGTCTGTGAAGTGCTGTTCCAGACCGGCATGTGAGGATTACCAATATAGCTACACTGAAGATGCCCTACACCATATGGGCGAAACGCGTATGGGGAATCAAATAAAACAAAATTCGCCAAAACAGTTGTTTTTGACGGAATTATTTATAAAATCATTGGGTATAACTTCACGTAACGGCTGGTAATAATTGAGGGAATGGCACAACAGAACGTCACGGATATTATGCGACAGTATCGTATTAACATTTTTAAACAGTAAACTCCTCGTCCACCTACGGTACATGTCTCTATGAACTGTCTGCGCGATGTTCCGGTACGACCATGGCCACCAAGATCCCCATATCTGTACCCGATAGAACATGAGTTGGATTAGCTAGGAGATCAACTCCGTTCCAATGCCAGTACCCAGAATAACAAGGATAAGTTAAAACACTTGTTGTCCAGCTTGCGTCAGGAGAGGATCTAACGGCTTTATGATAGACACTCTTCTTAACCTTATTAGCGCATGCATCCAGGATAGAGAGAATCAATGGGCTCATACTGCCAACTTCTTTGTAAATTTGACTCTATAACAAGACAGACAAACACACACAAACACACACACACACACACAAACACACACACAAACACACACACACACACACAACCCGTGAAGTTTCATTTTGTTTTCCTTTCTTCACGTTTTTGACAGGCAGTTTATATGGCTCATAAAGGAGCGTCCATAAATTACGTGAGGTAAAATGGGGGTGGGGGTGGGGGGGAATTCTATGGCAGCGCCTTGATGGAGGTCTGAATTCGAAGTCGTGACAAGTCAGTGCGTCACAGCCGACTGTAGACACGCAATGTAGAGTGCGCAACCGACTTTACGGAGTTTTTTGTTTATCTAAATGGCTTTTTGTAGGGGGATTTTCTGAAGATGTTCATCGATTTTTAATACGAAATACAGGATAATTATACACAAGAATGGATAAACGTCTTTAGAATAGCGTCCTATGTTGATGAAATGTAACGCAATTAATCTTTGTATTTAATTCAAGAGGTAAAAAGTACCCTGTAAACATTTAGAAAAAATTTCCTTAAGAACCTTAATCAGGACGGCCGGTTTGCAGGCTGCGGAACTCTACTTCACTTGGCATACAACAAATGAAACTGAATGTAACCAAACGAAAAATAAAAACAGTTGTTAGAAGACGGATTTTTATTCATAAACATTTATGCAACAACAAAGTTACTGAAACGACGAAACAGTTTGTGATTTGTATCTAAAGGTTCAAAGTATGAATATGCAGACTATAAAGCTTATCATTCTTATAGCCTGTTAGAAGATTATCAGTCCTAGCATGATGGGCAAAACTCTGGTCTCTCATTCGGGAGGACATGGGTTGAAGTTTACAATCAGTCATTGAAATTTCGGTTATCTGTGGTTTCCCGAAATCACTCTAGGCGAAAGCCGGGATGGTTCATTCAAATTAATTCCTTCTTCCCAGTTATCTTCCATCTGTTCTCGAAGTTGAGGAGGCGTAAAGCAATAAAAAGGAAACTATTCAGGTGCAGCGTTGTTCATCCGCATTGTTAACCCCGAAAACATCCAAAT
>JARYHS010015792.1:0-14442 GCA_031002005.1 Vandiemenella viatica
GAGCTTAGTTGCAGAAAATAGGCTTATATCAAATGTTCATTTGTTTTGATATTTGGGAAGATTGTAGTTTCTTGGTGTAGTGATATTAGTTGTACATAACAGTTCTTAGGTAAAAGAATAAAGACAATGAGGTATACTTTAAGACTTTTTCTGCTTCGGGCTTTAGGTCTATCGACATCGCAGACATTAGAGACGGAGACCAGGAACGGAAAGCAATACTTTAGAACTCGGAAATCCTTCAGAAATGACAAAACATGCATATTAATGTTATAAATAGCTGTGTGAAATTGTAGAGATTAAACGTCTAAGTAACAATATAGTATGTTATGTAAAATCATAAAATACAATTAAAAATTAGATAAATAAATATACTGGAAAGCTATGTGCAACCAGTTGGAGTAGCTCGTTGCTAAGCCACGGGGATTTAAATCCCAATAAAACTAAGGAATTATCCATCATAGCTGAATATCGGTATAAAACAGGGGTAAGACATCCCTGAGTGTGCGACGGAAAAATGCGTTTTCTTATCTTGATATAACAGCTAAATTTTTTTTGTATGAATTTGTAAAATTCACCTCTCATTTAATGTCAACAACTATACTATTGGTTTAAAGAAAAATCTTTAAATATTCTCTGGCAATGGTCGAAGTGTGATTTGCAGTGAGTTAAATGTACTCTAAATGGTCTCTTAGACTACTATGGTAAGAACGAACACATTCATCACATTTATTAATGAACGCTGGATCAACTTTATATTATTACTATCTTAATTCGTAAGTGCAAGGTTTTTTGTGTTAAAAAGAAAGATTGTCGTAAAGTTTCCCTCCGACTCCTTCTAATGTCACCGGATCTTTCCAATACAGACATGTTTCCTGTGGGATTATCTGAAGGAAATGGTGTATCTCAACAAACCCCACAAAGTTCTGTAACTCATTCCATGCACCCGACAGAGATTACAGAATTGCTGCACAGCATTCTGATAGGAATGAAAGGGACAGACCAGTGAAACTCAATTCGGCAATGCGACCGGTTGTGGTGAGTATATTCAAACCATCAACAATCAGTTAATACATTCGTTATATACAACACACAAAATTTAATAATGCATTTTTAAATTGCCTAGATTTCATGAAATCCTTGAAGTCAGAAGCTACCCCGTAAAATATTTTTTCCCTGGACACAAAACGCGAGTTGTGAACTTTTCATTTACGCATAATCCACAGTTGATATACTAATATTTAGGAATCACGCTAGTTTATTGCTGCCAACGAGTCTATCATCACTAAATAAATAAATCTGTAAGCAGTCGTTTTTTAAGGTTTCTTTGTTAAGGTATTATGCAAAAACTACATAAACGATTTGGACGGAGTTTTCAGTTTAAGAGGTTAGGATCTAACTTAACAACTTCGGTATGACTTTTTACTCTGCATGGATGGAGCAATAAATGTTAAACTATTCGCAAACTACACAGTCAGGCGCCACGGAACCTGAACAGATAACCGTTAAACATGACATTACACCAAAGATAAACCCACATTTTTTTGCAATCTGTTATGATTTTTGTTGACTTTTCTGAAATATAGAACGTCGAAACACACAGAAAACGTGTAACAAACTTTTCAAATCTGAAGGAACCTCTGACTTATAAAAGTAGCAAGGACCGTGTTTTTTTTTTCTTTCTTTCTTTAACTACTTAACGTCTCTTAACAGCGAGGTCTTTAGAGACGGGAAAGGATGGAGCGCAAGGAATGGGAAAGAATTCGGCCATAGCCTTTTGAAGGAAGCATCCTGGCATTTGCCTGGAGTGATTTGGGAAACCATGGAAAACCCAAATCTGGATACCTGGACGCGGATTCGAAACGCCGTCCACCCGATTGCGAGGCCAGAACGCTAACCGTAACACCACCAAGCTCGGTAGAACCATGGGAACTTTTTACACGAGATTTACACATCTAGGTCCACGTGAGTGAAGCTGCAGGCGAATGCTAGTCTACTATATAATTTCCTAAGCTCACTCACTCACTTCGATAGCTATTGGCTGGACAACGGTGTCACGTGTCAGCATTCGCTCGCAAATTAACAGCCACCAGAGATATCATTAGAAGAAATTATAGGTTATGTCCGCAATTTAATAGCTAAGCTACTGTTACCAAATTAATTGCCACAATACATTCATTAAGTTTGCTTTTCGTAGCATTTTACAGTAAAACAATTATCGAAAAACTTTACGGCTGAAAAAAACGTGGAACTGCTTATCAGTAACGTGTTGCTAATGAAAGCAACATAAAAAACTTAAATTACTCATGGTCTTTGTTGTAACCAAGAATGCCAATTGTCATTCCGCCGTAGGCTAAATTTCAATTTAATTAAAACTTTCGCTATTGTTGCTTGACTATAGTTTATACATTACGGTTTATTTACTTTTCATGTACTTTACTGACCACTATCGTTAATCGGCTTGGTTCATGTTCGCTGTACGCCAGGTGTCCCGATTTGCGCGGGACGTCCCGATTTTCGGGGGTCTGGGGATGCGTCCCGATTTACCTTTGATCGGGACGCCAAATGTCCCGATTTTTGAACCAAGTGATAAAAAGTTATCATTCATTGCAAAAAATGAAATCGCGTGTCATACGTCGAGACGCATCGTTCCCAACCAGCAGCCCACTGGCCACCAGAGACAACTGGCCACTGCTAACCTTGAGCATGGTAATAGTTCACTAGACTAATTAATAGAGCGCTAGCGTCGATGGTTGATTCATAGGTCTCCAAGCTGTTATCCTTTCCACCGTTAAACCCGCCGTTTCGCTATTGTTGTGTCTGTATCGTAATACATTGCTGTGTATACCCCAGCGCTCTTGCTGACCCGTTCTCTCTTGCCACGCATTCACATGGTCGAAGCTCTCGCTCTTGCTTGCTGGAGATGCGATCGCACTTTTAACTCATTTATTCAGTGGTTGAATTCGCTTGAGTTTCGTACATATTGCAGTTTCAACTAGTCACGGTACGGGATATAAACGTTTCTTTGTAGGTAAGTGTTAGAAAGAACTATTTATACAGTAAATTCATCCACATATACTAAGTTTGTTTATGTGCTTTTAAGGTTTCACCTTACTCGTGGTAACTTGAAGTTTAGTATTCGGGTAGAGAGTTTATTATCTTTGGTTTAGTAATTTTTATATAGTTGCGCGCTTTTACTTAATGTAATTAAACACTGAATAAGTTTTATGGTTTTTCGACGAAGTTATAATAATAATCTGACGAACGGCAGGAAAGGGGGGAAAAAGTGTGAATCTAATTGAATTGCAGAGGTCAGAAAAGGCATCAGTCACCTTTTATTACTTTTACAGGGGAGACATAAAACAGCTTATACTTCTTCCAAAAACGGGAATAAGCAAGTTACTGGCATACATAGAAAGAGATGCACGCAATGGACAATTTGAAACCTTAAACGTAATTTTTAGTGGAAAGTTTATGAATTTATACAAATTAAAATTTTGAATTTGTACTATTCTGACAGTCAGTAGTTGTAAAATAGGAAATGATCACTGAAAAATCCAAGCAAACTAATAGTGGTACTTATTTGGTGGAATACACATATGAATTATTATAACATCAGATTATTAGAAATTATGAAGAATTATGGCATACAGTTACACAAATGGTAATCTTTAAAAAAACAGAAATTATCACAACATTAAAAAGAAAAGAATAAAATCGCAGGAATTCAGCAGCTTGCCAATTATTTCTAAACATGAAATTATTTGAAAACTAAAATGAGTCGCCTTCCTCATCAGAGCTTTATTGTAGGCGGCCCTGAGTTGTTGGCTACTGCAAAAATTTGCTGATGATGCCAGGTGTTTTCCTTTCATGTAGAGCTTGGTTTGTCTTATGTTGGCCACCTTGCTATACTTTATGGAAATTTTATCACAGGCAACTGTCTTACTTGTGTGTTTGGTTTTAAAAAAACTTTAAAAAAAAATTCAAGCCTCCTATGAAAGTGTTGGCACCAATTGAGCATTTTGTGTTCGAAGAGTAGTGGAAAGCCAAGTATGAGGATGGCTGTAAAGCATTTTTCTGCTCCTTAGGTGTTTTCTTTCCACATGATTCAGTCGACAAAGACGATTTCTTGAAATAAGAGCTCTACCATCTCTTGACATCTAAAACTTTGTCTGTATCCAAAGCCATTACTCGGAATACACTTTTCGCCGAAAGAATAATATCCTTATATTGATTTTGAATATAAATGCGCTCTTTTATTTTTGAGTATGCGATCATTCTCTGTATAACGTAATAGTGGTATATTTCGGCAAAACGTTCTGTAGCTGTCAAAGTGAGTAAAAACAGTATTACTGAATGGTTTTTATTTTGGCTAGGGCACCTGTCTGGGAAAATTTGCAGTTGTTAGACAGTAGAAGGGATATATTTATCAATGATTTCAAAAGCATAGAACAAACTTCAATTGTACCTTTCTTCGCCATGTCTTCATAGTAGATGAAAAACGTAGATAACCGGGATGTGAAGTTAAAAATGCCAAAACAATTCACCCACAGCTGGTGAAAGTAGAACATATCTTGTACAGTAATATACTGAAGGGGGGGGGGGGGTTTGCATGAAATCAAAATTATTCCCCACGACATGATCTAGATATTTGCACATTTGACTTACGAGTTTAATCTGGGAAGTGGCAATAAAATTTTTGGTCTTACCTCTGTGAATCGTGAGTTCTGCAGCAACAACTCTTTTTGCAGAATCGCAGAATGAAGAATCACTTTTAATATTAATGCCTAATTACTAACATGTTACACAAGTATCAACTTCAGGGCGTCCGAATCTCAAGGAAAAGTTTTCATTAAAAACCTCAGATAAAACTTATACTTGACATTAACGTCAGGATGCTGTTTTTTGAATAGGTTATACATTTTCTTCACATCAAGCGGAGCACCTAAATAGCTTTTTTCCTTCCTGAAAAAACGCGTCTGGCGTTGTTTGAGGGCTGGATTTATCCCTTTTGATCGGATTGTCATAAACATTCTCCATCACCATCTACTTTGCCAGATTTTCCTATCGTTTTGAAGAAAAACACTAAAAAACTTTTAAAAAAATAAAAAAATGATTGTGTAAATATTTCTATAGAGGGATGAATGAGTAGAGCGGGTGCAATTTTGTAAAATAAATGTTAACATTGTTTTTACATCTTTTTTAAAAACACATGTTCTCAAAAATCTGTCGAGATCAGATAAAAACTAGATTTCTGTGTCGCCACACTAACTTTAAAATTTTAAATTTCAAGTTCTGATTTCTTTGTCATCATTTGTTTGATCGGAATCGGTCCAACGCTGTTTGACAGGAAATGTTCTGGGCTTTCAGATATCACTATCCACTTTGACCGATTTCCGCAACGTTTTACAGCAAAAACTGGATAGTTTCACGTGTCAATTTCCCTTTAAGGAAGATGATGCAGGAGATGAAGCGGGTTTTTGTAAACCACATTTAGCCAATTTTCTCTTTGTTTTAAGGTATACGTGTGTAAAGTTTCGCCGATACTGTGGATATGTATAAAGAACATTTGAAAAAATTAGGGGGGGGTGAAGGGGGATGATAGGATGTATTTTTGTAAACCAAAAATGGGCAGTATTTTTTTTCTTTGTTTTAAAGTACACGTGTGCAAAGTTTTATCGAAATTGGATGAAAGCTATGGATTTGTATCAAGAAAATTTGCAAAAATTAACGGGGAAAGTAATGGGGATAGGAGCTGAGTTTTTGCAAACAAATGTAGACAGTATTGTTCTCTATTTTTTTCAACATACACGTGTTCAATGTTTCATCGAGATCGAATAAAAATTGCGAGCATGTATGTCGCCGCAAAAACTTTAAAGCAATTTTTAAAGTTCTAGTTCAAATTTCTCGTTAATACTTCTCCAATAGGAATCAATCCAGAGCCAATAAACAGGAAATTTTATGAGCTTTCAGAATATCACCATCCACTTTAGCCGATCTTCCTACTGTTTTCGAGATATTTGCAAAAAAACTGTAAATTTACTTGAATTAGGGTGGCGGGGAGGAGGGAGTGAGTTTTTTTTAAAAAAATTGTTTATTGTCAGATACCTTCATAAGTGCGCATACAACAACTCACGTAATTTTAATCGTAATCGGGTGAGTTGTGTAGGAATGTATAGAAGAGAAACAAACTAACATTTATTTTTACACGTTAAATGAATCGATGTGCTTGTCAATTATCCCCCAAACAGAAAGTGAATTAACATTACCACAGGGACAATTGATACCAATAATGTCCTTTCGAATTTCACCTCGTAGAAGCAAATGGGAGAGGCATCGTATTCTTTTATCAGATATTTCATGCATAAGGGAGTGGGAAAATTTTCTTTTGTTGGTAAGGGTGTCAGGGATTGGATCAAATTGCCAAGTGAAGTGACGAATAATTTACTAAAAACTCTTAAGGAATTTAAAATTAAAATTTGTAAATCGGAAAAGGGAGGGATTTAACACTATAATTATATATAGAAAAAATAAAAGGGGTAATTAGATGACTAGGAGAATTGCCGCCGGAGCGTTAGCTCCATCGCAATTAAAATTATTAATCACAATAGTCCCATGCAAGCCATCAAAAGCTTTTCGGCATACTCTCGTACGTTGTCTATCTGCTGACACAATAATGAAATCTCCTTGCTTGTATGAGCTGTTGGTAAGTAAACGTCTTGCAGAGCCTTGCTGTCAAAGCACCTCATCAATGATCTCACTGTTGCTCCGTGAAACACGAATAGCATTTCCATGGGCATCTGTTACAGCAATACGAAAATAATCATTCCATAGTAAGTTTCAGCTTGCTAGGAGGTACAGAAAATGGTGTTGACAGCAAATAACGTTATCTAATAGGTAATACAAGATTTTTTAAATAATAATTTACAGTATACTATTATGATTGTAATAATATTGCATTTTATAAGTACTACTAATACTTAGCATACAATGTTATCACTTCATAATGAAACTTATAAGTTACTAATAGTGACAACTTTAATTCGTTAGTATTATGACACTAACAAGGTTATTACTTTTTACAAGAAAAAAAATTAAAACATTCAAACGCAAAAGTGAAAAATTAACAGACTTACAATCAGGGGGCCTGTTTGTATTTTGATATTAAATATCCCTTCCAATTCACAAATTATAATCTAGTCGTTCCCAACCGGGCGCGGCACCGACCAATGGTGGGCGTTAAAGAGGTAAGAGTGGGCGTTTTTGCTCCAAGGTGAATTTAGAGGCCGTTTAGGACCAATCACCGCTCCGTGCTTTCCAGTAACATATCTGACTCATTTGATTTTTCTACGCACAATAGGGATACTTTCTTGACTGAATACTCACACCTTTCTGGACACACGGATATATCAATATCAAAATAATCGAGTTTTGCAAAAAAGAGAATAAGGTTGACACATGCGATTTCTGACCTCAGCGATTCATTTGTATTGTGTGCCAATTTGATATGTACCTACGTGTGTTGGTGCTAGGTAATTTTTTGTTTTCAGAATTCCATCAAAATGAGCGATTCGGACATCAATCCCATTTCAAAAACAGATGTTGCCACGAGTACTCCGAGAAAGAAAAAACAACGGAGAATGTGTTCTTTTCTTGATATTTGGATAAAAAGTTATTCATTTATCAAACCAGCCTTAAACAGCAGATTTAAAGCATATTGCACATTGTGTCAAAAACAGTTCAGCATATCTCATGGTGGCAAAAATGATATAGAAAAACACCAGAAATGTAACGAACACAAGAAAAAGAAAGGAGTGCCAGTTTAACAACATCATTGAAAATATTTTTGAACACTGATCAAATGAGCACCCAGGAAGAAAAAGTGATAGCTGCTGAAGTCACAAAGACATACCACTCGGTCAAGCATACCTTGTCATTCAATTCACTCGATTGTGAATCAAAACTCGATCGTATATAACGATTCGAAAATTGCCGAGAAATTATCACTTGGAAGAACAAAGGCCAGTGGGATTGCACATAATGTTTTGGGTCCGGCATCTACTCAAGAAGCGATCGAAGCTCTCCAAAACGATACATTTTATAGTATTGCTACAGACGCCTCCAATCATGGTGGAATAAAATTTTTCCACTGATGGTAAGATTTTACAGCCCAGCTACAAATTTAAAAACTTGCGTACTTGATTTTTATGAAGACGCGAATGAAACTGCGTCAGCCATGTATAAAAATATAGTGAGACGGCTGAAGGAGCACAATATTGACACTAAAAATCTAACTAGTTACTGTGCAGACAACGCAAATGTGAACTTTGGGTGTCGCAATTCAGTTTTTCAGTTACTACGCGATGATAATGGCAAAATTTTGTCAGTGGGATGTCCTGCACACATTTTGCATAACAGTGTAAAGCATGCTTTGGGTTTGAGTAAATTTGACTTGGAGAATTTTATCCTGAAGCTGCATAGTCATTTCTCATACTATGCAAAACGAGTTCAAGCTTTAAAAGACTTTTATGAGACGCATGAATCTGAATTTGCTCCAGTATTGCGACATGTAAAAACGCGATGGTTGTCACTTCTCCCCGCTGTTGAACGTGCTATGAAATCATTCGACATCCTGAAAGATTACTTTATTTCTATGGGAGAAAACGAATGTCCTACTGCGCTCTGGATATTCTTTAATTCTGAAGAAACAGAACCTTACCTGGCTTTCTTCCAAAATGCACTGAAGGTCCTACAAGATGCCGTATTGAGTCTTGAAAACGAAACATTGCTGTGTTTCGAAGGTTACGATATAATGGTCAGACTCGCTAAGAAATTGAAACAGAGGATTGAAGATGAATTTGTTGGCTTCACGTGCGGCAATTTATTCAAAAAGTTGCCGGATGAAACAGTTTCAAAAATGAAAACAGATTGCTGTGCTTGGTACAGAAATGTTTTAAATTACATAGAAACCAAATACGAATTCAGTGAAAACAAATTCGACATATTCAAGCCACTTTCTTTGCAAGATGACTCTTTCACTTACGCGTCAATGGTTAATATAATTGAAAAACTAAAAATAGACGCGTTTTTTGAAATGGATGAGCTTTATGAGGAAGTTTGTAATGTGAAAGACGTAGTGAAGGCAGCAGTGCAGAAAAAAGACTTAACGCCGCTACAGAACATATTTCAGAATCAAGATCTCGTCAATCTGCAAAAACTATTTGCTTTCATGGCATCAATACCGGTTTCAAACGCGGCAGCTGAAAGGATATTTTCCCAGACTAATATAATTTGGTCTGACAGACGAAACCGATTATCACTGGAACATGTCAAAGCAGAAATACAAATTAAAACCAACTTCAGTTTGTCGTGTATCGAATTTTATAACTACGTTGTAAAAAACAAAGCTATGTTAAAAGCAGTAAAATCCAACGCAAAATACAATTTTAATAAAAAATAAATATACTTAAGTATAACATAAATAATTACCTAAAATTAAACTATAGAATATACTGTTTTGCATTATATTTTGTTAATTGTGCTAGTCAACAATTCTATTATTATAAAGTTTAGTATTAACGTTCGTAAGTTCCTATCATATGATAGACAGATCTTTATAGAAATTTCTTCTGTTCTGTCTAAATTATAAAAATAAACTAGAATTACCTAAAAAAAACTTTTTTTTTGGCTGTCCCGATTTGTAACCCTGAATCCCGATTTTTTTGGTCTTCTGTCCCGATTTTTTTTAGCAAACCGGACCTGGCAACACTAGTTGGTACACACCGCTGCGCTGGTCGGATTCGGGTGAGGCTCAAACCTAACAAGATGGTTTGATCATGGTGCCGGAGTGTGTATCTGACCTGTATTTGCTTGTCCGATAAAAGAGAACCAGCACAAAACAGAACTTCACTATTTTCATTCGGTTGGTGACCATTAGCAGCACTTTGTGGCTTGACACATCCCGACGACCTGAAGGTTGGGGGTGAAAATGCACCGTATCACCGCATCCAGAACGTGCGCGATTGGTTCGAAGAGAATTCTGTACAGTTCCAGAACACGATGTTTGACGTAGATCAATAGACATAACCTCCCGAGGCATATCTGGAATAGGATCCACGGAGCCGTTTTCGTAGCAGAATCAACTCCTATCACTATCGTGCAATTAAAGGCGGCTATCGAAAGAGAGTAGCTACAGCTTTCTTCCTGGGACTTCAGGCAGCTACATGAGTCCGTTACATCTTTTAACAGTTCTCACACATTTAGTGTATAAAGGCTACCCAGATGTTATTAGTGGGGTATCCCGTGACTTTTGAAATATCAGTTACAGCAACTAGTCCATTGTGAAGCAAGTCATTTATTGAAAGAGACAAAGAAACAAAGGGCCAGCAGAATCAAAACTAAAATCAGAAAATTTTAATCGTTTAAGTTTATTGAGAATCTATAATTGCTTGTAGAAGTTAATGTGTATGTACAGAAAGTATCATCATGTAATTCTTATCTAAGACTGAACTTCTCTGAATTTTTTTTTGCAGATGTGATATTAATACCGGGATTAATTGAACTTGATTTCTGCTTCAAGGCATAAATTTTGTTTTCACGTACTAGTGATACCAAAAAATTCCAAGATGTTGGCTAAACCTCCACTGAAACTGAAACATTAAGGAAGGACAATTAATAAATGAATAATTAGTGCGAAACCATTGCTCTAAAGAATAGTATACCACAGGAAATAATATTTCGCAATTACCTTACAATACTTTCACTCTGATTGATTGTTACGGCTAAAAAATATGTTACCAAATGAATCTTCAGCTGCTGTCAGCTGAGGATTCACATAGTGGAATGTTAGATGTTAATGTAATATCCGTGATATTGGGGAAAGCGTTTATGTTTGAATCAGATAATTAAGGACGCAACTTGTAGCGAGAACCAAGAAGTTAACAATCAAAACCTTAAATGAAAAATTGAAGGCTGGAATACCACAATTCGATAATTAAAAATAAAACATTATGCCACTCGAAAATCTCAAATATAATCTAAAATATTTATCTGAACAAAGAACAAATTTGTACGCAGAGTAAACAAGATTAAGTTGAAAGATTTTCTTTGCTTACGCATTAAAATTGAAAGAGAATATGAATTATAGTACCTAATAAATATCAGTCTTTTGTTTCGTCTAAGACGCAAGGGTGGTTTAGTTGTCACAAGCAGTCTGTAGCTTCCTCTGTTGTGAATTCTAAAAATATTTAACAGCAAAATGTTCCATTTTAAAGCAAATTTTAAAGAGCAATATCGTACAGTAATAACGTAAATGGCAGCATCATATTTTCAATGTTAAATTTTTATATTTCTCTTATTTCATATACTTATGGCCAACAAGAAAATTTGCTACCACGTGTTATTTATTTTGAAACTATAGTCAACATAAAAAAATCACATTACTGACAAGTTTCATTTTCAACAAGAATTGTATCATTTATCTGAAACATTTAACTGAAATTTAGATTTTAAATTTACGTTGTCTACGATAGGTTAACTTTGGAATTAGTAATTTGGTACTATCTGTAGTTTACTTAAATGTCCAACCATCCAGTAACATTTAGTAGCAGCAAATTAAATTTATTCCTAAAGAAGACTCTCATGAATGTTTCGGATTAATACTGTCACTACGAGAACCAATGCAGTATAGCACTGTACTGTATTATTGTAATTACGGTTTGTATTAAATCCTATTTGTGTATTTGTTACAGCTAAAATGAAATTCCACCTCAAAGTTGGGGAAGCAGTGGGTCTCGAGGTTTTTATGACTAATGCAAGGAAGTCAGTTGTATTTTGCAACATGCACTGATTCGCTTTAGATGATGTGTGTTATTATTTCTTTTTTCTCATTATTATTTTCCTTCTTCCATGAATGCATTGCTCGTATCCGATTTTTGGGCGGTTATAGTGGGAGATGTTTACCCCTGCAAGGGAACGTCTGGGAAGATGAACTGGGATGATTTACAATAGAATTTTTTTTACTTATCACTTTACGCCTCGTCGACGTCAGGGGCAAGATGGGAATGGAGACAAGGAACGGGAAGGAATTCGGCAAGGCCTTTTTGAAGGAAGCATATCGGAATTCGCCTGGAGTTATTTGTGGAAACGATGGAAAACACAAGTTTAGATACCATCCGTCGTCCTCCTGAATGCGAGACCAGAGCGTTAACCACTCACCCACCACGCTCAGTTCTTTCAAAAGACACCGTTGCTCCACCAGGCTTAACGTACCCATCCGACGGATAGATCACTAACAACAGTGCCGTATGCCATCTCTCCATACGCACTGCGGAAGGGTTGAATTTAACACAATCTGGTGCTTAGGAATTATGCACCGCCACCCTTCTGTGGCCCAAGTCCTAGTGATGAAAATTTCTTCCACCATCAGGACTCGAACTACCTAGCCCCATGCCTGCGCCGGACACCACAAGGGTGCCGCAACCAACTAAGCAAACGGTGTGGACCAATATTTTTTTAGAGTCCAATAATTATCTTATATATGTATATTATGTGCTTTCTTGTTGAAAGTTAAAATACTTAACGCTGTTTCGTGTCCTCGGTGTCAGACGATATACGGAGACCGATATAAGGAGTCAGCCCCATGTGCTACATCGGTACGACCTCTGATTTCCTGGGGAATTATGAGATGGTCCTGTAATAAGAGTTCTCGGATTGTTCCTGTCTGTGTCCTTGCTAAACTACCCCTATACCTCAAACTTTACTGCTCCCTCAGCAATTCACGTAAGACGAACAGCAGGATAGAACAATAGCAACGCATTCTATGGATGAACTGCATAAGCTTTTTTCAAATCAAATTTGTATTGTTCAAATTGTGAAATTGTATCTTTCAGGAAGAAATTTGTGAGCATTCCATCTTTCGCCAATATGGCGATGGCTAAGGCTCAAGAGCGATTGGTGCCTCCTCTGTTTCCGAGTGGAAACGCCTTAGATACCTGATGAATTGCTGGGGAAGAGTATACTTTATCCGAGATGCACGTTCAAATTCATATGTTAACTATGTTTATATGTAAAATTCAAGATGGGCTGGCGAAAAACCGGAAAAGGGATTAATCCGACGTAGGTCCCTCACTGAGAAAATAAATGTAATAACATGTTTAAGAAATATTTTTAAAATTATCCAAATTTTTATCTGTAGCTCAGTATCCAAACGTCTCTTTTTGAACGTTAGTATTCCGTGTTGGTACAGCTATTTCCAGACAGTGTGACCGAACAGATTCAAACGCGGAAATATTATACCCGCATGGTAAAACTAGTACGGTTTAATATTATGATGGTGACTTTCCGGCGGCTTCTCCCAGTGACTATGCAAATAAGCTACTGTCTCAGTAAGTTAGCTTATAAGCTACGCGTTACAAACAAATAAGAGATAACATATTAGTTCAAAACATGCACGATTCACGGAAACATGGAAAACCTAACCATGCAACATTGATTGGATCGCTACTAATGACATTCACTGCGTTGAATGGATAAAAAAAAAAACTGGCATCTGTACCTATAAAATACCAATCTTGCTCACATCATGTAGCGATGTCTGTCTCACGCTGACGTCACGCTTCCCGCCAACGCTGCTTTCATAAGCGCCGAGTTACTGACGTAAGTGCATTTTTTTTTCAATAGTTGCGTACAGACCAGGTCCAGGAATAAAACCAATATCCCGTGCTCTAGCAAAACATTTTGGGACTCCTAATTTATTTTTAATTTCATTGGTTCCCTTATTCTGACATCATTAGGCATAATTAATTTGAAGTTCCATGTGTATCACTGACTAAACTAGAACCGAAATATGTACAGTCGGGGACATAATTCGCCAGACCCCTCGCCTTTCGATTATGCTTCGTTCTAGACACGACTGCCACATGGGACAGCATAACTGGTAGGTGGTACACTAAATTCATGATAAAATAGACCTCTCATGTCCAGCGCTTTACCCAAGACTAAAAAAAATGAGCTCGCGCCCGAGAGACTCGCAAACGCTCAGAGGCAAAGTTCGGAGTTCTACAGTTAAAATAATCACGAGTATCACTATTTTAATCATAATAAACTATTGAATTAATTAAATCGATTGATATAGAGGAATGATACCGCTTTTTTAGAAATTTTGACAGCCACTCCATATTTTTTTTTTAATAAACAGTTGACAATTCGCTAGCAAACGAAATTACATGATTAAAACTAAAACGAATCGCTAAATTACTCACGGATAAAAATTTGTAAAACCAATAACAGAGCTTGAATGGACTCAGTCACACGTTCTAGCGCTGCAGCGTTATCGAACTGTGTGTGACAAGCGTAAGTAGAAAGTGTATTTGCGAAAGTACTCAGATCGTGAACTAAATCACGAAATATAAATTATGTAGTTATTTACACATACTCAGTTGTTCG
>JARYHS010015794.1:0-21020 GCA_031002005.1 Vandiemenella viatica
GACTCACAAAGGCGACATACAATCACTAAATTGTGTTTGGTGTTTCGCGCTACAACGACCAACAGTCCGTGCAAAATTTCAAACTGTTCAGTAATAGCTTTGTTTTCCAATGTATTTTAACAAACGATTCATAACAAGTCAACACATATCACACAGGTTTTGGAAACGAACAACAGTTTTCGCCTTTGCTAATCACTTTGGAACTAATAATAGATGGAGGGCGATATAAAAGATATTTCAGATGAATTGGACGAGGGAGTCCAAGTTGATAGCATTGCACTAGATCTTTCTAAGGCATTTGACAGAGTTAACCATAAAATGGTTTAAAATAAACTGAAATCTATTGGACTGGATGAAAAAGTTACTTGCTGGGGAGAGGAATTCTTAGAAGCCAGAAAGCAAAGTGTTAGAGTAGGAAATACATTATCAAAAGAGGTGGAAGTAAATATGGGAGTGCCACGGGATAGTGTATTGGGACCATTGCTACTCATTATTATAATGAATGACTGTATTGATGGATTGCGGTCAGAGTCTACGTATTTTGCAGATGATATAATGGTATACAATAGGATCAAAACAGGTGAAGACTGTGAACAGCTGTAGGGTGACCTGGATAGAATAACTAAATGGGTAGGTCAGCATGGAATTAAGATAAATCCCAAGAGACGGCTTATTAGGTGCACAGATAAAAAATCAAAGATTGTTCATGAATATACGGTGGGGTCGGATTTACTTGTTAGAGGCTCGAAGTGTAAATTTCTTTGCATATTGTTTGATAAGAATCTCAACTGGGCAGAGTACATTAGGCAGGTGGTAGGAGAAGGTTTCAAAATTCTTCATTTACTGGAGAGGGTGATGAGAGGATGTACCAGAGAAGTTAGATAGTTGGGTTACAAAACTTTGGTCAGACCATTGGTTGAATATGGTGGTGTAGTTTGGGATCCACATTTTGGTTATTAAATACAGGAATTTGAAGGTGTGCAAAGAAGAGCAGCTAGAGTTGTTTGTGGAAATTATCGCAGGACTCAGTCAGTAACTAATATGATAAAGGAGCTGGATTTGGACTCATTGGATGAAAGGAGGAGGGTGAAGAGGGCATATGTTGGTGATAGGGCTTGGAGGGATATTGGTCAAAGAATTAGGAATAGTGCAAGGAAGGCGAAAGGCGACCATGACCACAAGCTGGCGCTCGATTTCATGCATAAAGGAGTGGGAAAATTTTCTTTTGTTGGTAAGGGTGTCAGGGATTGGAACAAATTACCAAGTGTAATGATGAATAATTTTTCAAAAATGCTTAATGAATTTAGAATGAAAATGTGTAATAACAACAGTAAATGGGGGAGTAATTTGACATTTCAATTATAAAAGAAATTTAAAAAAAATATGTATATAAAAAAGGGTAAATGATTGACTAGGGGAATTAGCACCGGCGTGTTAGCTCCATCACAATTAAAAATTAATAATAAAATAAAACGAGTTCGTATCTGTACATTTAACAGCTGTCGAACTATTACAAGATATGAACAATGTAACAGCCTACTCGGCGTACCGACCAATAGTTTTTTTAATGCATAATTTGCATCATGGGAGGTCAGCCCCATTTTATATATAATTCAGGCCCTTCTCTTCCAAATTTATTTAATATAAAATAACAGCACTTTACTATTATTAAATGCCTTGGTTTAATTTCTTCAAAATTAATTTACAAAGCCAACTTCACAGCTAATCTCTTAACTCTAACACACAGATTCTATAATCTTGTTGAATTCAACGATATTATTGTATATTTATTACATTATTATAAACACTACTGTCTGTGGAAGGCAGTTTAGAATTAAACATTTACATCTCTTTTCTTTTTTCTTACAAATTATTTATAGTTAGGAAATTAATACACACACAAAAAATCAATTAGGAATTATAATCAACAGATATGTTATAATTGCCCCCACACCAAGGCACAACTAAATAATGGCACACATTTATTTGCCGAGATGTTCTTTAGTTTTCAAATCACTGTCTCTATCAGTCTACTTACTTCTAGCACTCACAACTTACATCTCGATGTCATTGAATCAGTGTCTCATATTTACACAATGAAATTAACATATTTACAAACAAATACACCAATCTAGCATACTGTCTTTATCAGTCCTTCCTTGTTTATAATGACAACTATTTCTCTCACAACTCAAGTGACAATCACTATTTGCAATTACTATCTGTCACAATCTTTTGATCTTCCCTTTAGGCTAGACTTATACAATTTCAAATCTGTAACATTCCTCAATCCTAATCTTTTATTTGACCTAAGATATGCCAGTTCAAATGCGCTAATATTCGGTTTAGAAATGACCCTAAAAGGTCCGTGATATATTTTGAAAAATTTCTTTATTTCGGAATTTATTTCTCTGGATTTTTTTTTTTATTCTCACCAAAACTAAATCTCTTACCTCAAACTCGGTTGGTTTTACCCATTTGTCATACCTCCTTTTCCTATCTTCAGCTTTCTTCTTCATTATATTTTCATCACATTTTATCAGATCAGTGTTATGCCCCCATATAAACGTTCTGTTTTTTTTCTTTTCTTCCAGTCTTTTAGTCCTTCCTCATATACTCCATGAATCTTACTTATCCTATCCATTTCTAATTCCATCCAAATTTGAGTTTTTAGTCTCTTGCTTAATTTCCCGGTTGCCCCCATGATCTGAATGTGGTTTACCGGCATTTCCGTCACCTTATATCTTGCTGTAAGGTTTTCATACAACGTGTGTGATATCTTCGTCAGGTCGCTTCTGGAGTCTACTAGCGCTTGGCATTCTATTCCAAATATCTTCACATCAACTAATGGCTGTCTTATTTTATCCTCTAAAACGTCATGCATTTCTCCACTTAACAAATCTTTCACAATTGCTTTATGCGACCATTTGTCTCTTTGCAACTCTGGCAAAAATTCCCTCTTCAAATTGTTTACATTATACCGCTGTCGGCCGTCTTCTGTTGTACCCTGTACCAACAATTTCTTGCATCTTTCCCTATGGCTGAAATCAGAACAAATTGTGACTTCGTTATTTTGCTGCGCTGACGCGTTCGTACTGTCTGGACTACCTTTTGTTGCATTCTCAGGCGCTCTCTCTGAGACTCACCTGGATTTACTTCTTCATCGACACTCTTTACAAAAAATATTCTTACTTTATTTCCTTCATTTTCATTGCATTCACTACTGAACCTATTTTCTTCAATTATATCTTCGCCCTCTTCATCGTCGCTACTCCACGTACCATCACTGTCAATGCTTAGAGGTAGTTCATTTCTTTCGCTGCATAAATTTCCTTCTACGAACACATCTTCTTCCAACTTATGTAACTCCGTCGCTCTCCTTACTCCATGTTCTGCACCACCATCTTTGCCATTATCATCATGTACACTGATTCTGGCCAACTCCGATATATACTCATTTTCCCACTTGCTTTCACTATCCACTGACATGGTCGCGCAGTTGTTGTTATTCATCCTATGCAAACATTCCCACCACTTTAGATATTCTTCTTTGCTAGATTGCTTTGTCCGGTAGTCATTGTAATCGTTTACTGCTTTTTTTTATCACACATATTGGATGGCCCTGCAACCACTGTATCCGCCACTGATAGGCCCTTTACAGTTGCGGACTTAAGTTTTCCGCTCCATTTTCCTCGTTAGGTTGCCTGTTATGTTTCATTCTCATGTACATAGTTTGTTTGTATTGCGGTCGCTGATTTCCCCGTCCGTTCGATACATAACCACGCTCATTGTTAGCGTTGCCTTCAAACTGTCGCATGTCGCTTCTGTCTTGCCGATTCACCTGCCCTTCTCCTCTTCCATACACATTATCTCCTCTGTATGGCCAATTATTTGATTTACCATTAAGATGTCTGTCCCCGTACTTTTTATTCTCGTAGCCGTTTTCTCGGTGACTTTCCACATTGTATTCGTACATTTCGTTACACAGATCTACCCGCGTCTAAGAAATCATGAATCCTATCCCACTGGTTAACAACTAATTTATCTTGCACTTGTCTCGGGAGTTTCTGCAATAATATTTCGATCTGTTCAACCTCTCCTACTGGTTGATCCAAATCACGCAATTCCTTTCGCATTGCGTAGCAAAAATCTCGCATCTTCCCGTCGCGTCTGCCAAAACGACGACAATTGTAAAAATCACTTTTCACTTTTCTCTGCATTCGTGCACACCAGAACTTTTCGCGAAATCTTCTCAAGAATTCATTGTAATCATTGCACTCTTCAGCTACTTCACAGCTCCACGAAAAAGCTTCGTCCTTCATTTTACCTCTGACATAGCGAATCTTCTCTATATCCGACCATTCTAATGGTAAGTCTACATCATATATCTTTACAAAATCTGCAGGGTGAATATTTCCATTCGATTTGAAAACTGCATCAGGTAACATCGGCGGAGTAAAGGTATTCATCGTTCCGGTAACAACCGCGCTAGGTCGGCGTTCAACGTTTTCCAATCTTTCTTCTACTTGATTGAATCTAGAACCAATCTGTTCAATTTCAACTTCACCTATCCTTTGTCCTACTCCTTCATCAATCTGCTTTTTCAATTGAATGATACTGCCTGCAGTTTGTTGCTTCACCAAAATTATTTCTTCCCGACATTCTTTTTGACTTTCAAACATGACTTCTCTGATGTTTCCGATAATGGCGTTTTGTCTTTCATTATTATCTGCTATACGTTAATCCATTTTCCCGGCTACTTCTTGTCTAACCTCTTCCTGGAAATGTTCTAATTCAGTCCGCACCTCTTGCTTCCAATTTTCTTGAATTCTCTTCATCTCATCCCTCATAACCTGGAAACTTTCTTCATTCTTCTTTTGATTTGACATAATTTCTATTTTCAATTCCTGAATTGCTCTTTCCTGATTTAACATAATTTTTGTTTCCATTCTTTGACTTGTTTTTTCTTGATTTGACACAAGTTCTGTTTTCATTTCTTGCATTTCGATTTTTCTTTCTATGGCTTGATTTAATATCATTTCTTGGAGTTGCTTGAAGATGACATGAACTGTTGGGAATCTACACTCCTTTCTCGAGCATCAGATGTTCGAATTAATTCTGGTGAGACTGCATCATTTACATCATTATCTCGCCCATCGTCACTGTCCCTATCATTTAACCCATTACAACCATCATTACTATTAATATTACTGCTTTCAAAATACTCTGCAACCCCTTTTACCTCAGCATTAATATTTTGACTGCTAGCCAATTCCGCTTGAACAGAATTACTATTACCACTTCGGATTCTAAATGCATCTTTATTATCAAAACAAACAACTCCAGAACTACTCGTCTGCCATTCTGACGTATTACTTTGGTCCTCACCCAAATCAATTTGCGCATCCTCTCTAACCAATTTAAGGCAACCGTTTTCCATCTTTGCAACAAATTAAAATAATTTAGAAACAATAATAAATTTTATTTACGCGAAAAAAAACCGATAGTGTTCAACAATAACTGCTCTCAGATTTATACAGCACAACACCAATAGTACAACGATGTATTGCAATGCCGATAATACTATGCATAGACTTGAATACTGGACCACAAAAACACTTACAAAATTTCGTAGTATCTATAATGCATACAGAAATGCACGACAGAAATATCAAAAGTCCACTTGGTATAGCACAGCAAAGAAGCAACCATGTACATGCAAACACAAACAAACAAAAACAAATCAATTCTTTACAGTTACGATATTCCACGAAAAATAAATTTCCCCCTTATTATGTTGTTTTAAAAACTTGTATTATTCTTTTGTCTTAGCTATAGTCTTCCACAGACGCCTATAACCTATTTTAAACATGCTACTGCAATTTTTCAGTCTTTTAAAATTTTTGACGTTCGTTAATTTAATTACTTTCTGACAATCTGTCTTTAGTTAATTCGTTGCAAAACAATAGTTCTTACATCACCGTTACAACTTAATTATAAATTCTGATTGTAAAGTCTTTACTTTATTTTCTTGCTGACTCAGTTATTGCCTCAATTACAAATTGCTTTAATTGAAACATTAATATTAAATGATACTTCTTCTTTTTGTTGAATATGAGACCGCAAGTCCAAAGAGAACTGGAATCTGTACTTGCCAATCTGCGCCGATCTGCTCCACTTCGTCCTCAGAAAAATCCTTGATGAACTGATCCTGGCAGTAGTCTCCAAATGCAACACCCTTTTCGGCGTGTCGACCAATAGTTTTTTTTTAATGCCTAATTTGCATCATGGGAGGTCAGCCCCATTTTATATATAATTCAGGCCTTCTCTTCCAAATTTATCTTTATATATAAAGATGAAGGAATGTTTGTTTCTTGGTTTGTTGGTTTGTTTGTTCTTCATACAAATCCACAGTTTTTATCCGTTCTCGATGAAACTTTGCACACTTATCCTTTGAAACAAGGAGAAAAATACTGTCTACATTTGGTTGAAAAATTATCTGTATAAATAACACATTTGTCTCATAACTTCGAAATACGGCGGTAGACAGACACTTTGAATGTGGACGACTCCGTACCGAGTTTCCGCTTAGTGGCCTGGCAGCTGAGTGGCTATAGCGCTGGCTCACTAACGTTGTGGTCTCCGGATCGAATCTCCGTCGGCGATAAGATTTTTAAAAATTGTTTTTCATCGTAAGAGTCAGGCCTGGGTCGTAGGTTATTCGGATTGAATGTTAAACTGTAGATATTAGAAAGTTAGGGGCGCAATGCGAGGCAAATCGTAGGTAGTCTTGCAATGTTGTAGGTACACACTTTTTTACGTTATAATGATCCCTCAGGTGTTGTTCACAGTCAGTGTGTGAGTGTGAACCACAGCAATATTATTATAAATACGGAAGTAAGTCTCTGTCTTTTTGTTACGTTTTGACAACTAAATGGCTATATCGTTGTGATGTAATTTTATAAGGAAATGTGTATGAAGGGCACAGGATATTTTTTCCAGTGTGATTAACAGTTGTAGTCACGAAATTTTGAGATCTTATCGAATAGTGACCGAAATATGTTGGAAATTAATTCTCTTCAAGAGTCAGGTTCGACGGTAGAATGATATAGCGATAGCTTTCCTGTCATATTATGCCGACTCGATATTGTTTGGGACTAATCCTTCGTTACCAACAACTTACTATATTTAATTATGGCAAAAAAATTCTTAATCCACGCGTACGAAGTCGCGGGTACGAGGCTAGTTTAATATAAAATAACAGCACTTTACTATTATTAAATGCCTTGGTTTAATTTCTTCAAAATTAATTTACAAAGCCAACTTCACAGCTAATCTCAATAACTCTAACACAGAGATTCTATATTCTTGTTGAATTCAACGATATTATTGTATATTTATTACATTATTATAAACACTACTGTCTGTCGAAGGCAGTTTAGAATTAAACATTTACATCTCTTTTCTTTTTTCTTACAAATTATTTATGGTTAGGAAATTAATACACACAAAAAAATCAATTAGGAATTATAATAAACAGATATGTTATAACAACATGTAAAGAAAGTTCAAAAGCACAACATCAGAATATTATCTTGGGTGCAGGCTATAGGAGACAAGATCCAGTTCATATTAATTACTGATGACATAGAAAGGAGTTTCCTGCTGCTGCTGTTTCCAGGCAGCAGAAACGGCCGACAAACAAGCCGGAAGTTCAAACAGTGGAAGAGACCTCCCTGTCAGCATGGTGGCTAGCGCGCTCTTTCAGCCCACCTGTGATGAGATTATAGCGTCCATCTGCAGTGCATACGAGGATGCCGACAGCTGATAGCGGATTGGCCGCGTGTGAAACAGATAAAAGTCTCGAGTTAGTGAGAGTTCTGTACCTTCAGTGTGAGAAAATCAAATCGGAAAGTATGATGAACTTCGAATACAAATTTTCTAAAATAATTTCGCGATAAATTAACCGATTCATGTAATTAGCAAACAAGACATAAAATTTATTAGTTGAAAACCGAGTGTGGTGAGTGAGTGGTTAACGTTCTGGCCTCGCATTCTGGAGGACGCGGGTTCGAATCCCCGTCCGGGCATCCAGATTTGGGTTTTCCATGGTTTCCCCAAATCACTCCAGCCGAATGCCAGAATGGCTTCAAAAACGCCATGACCGAATTCCTCCCCGTTCCTTGCCCCAACTCTTTTCCTGCCTCTAATGACCTCGACGTCGACGAAGGCGTAAATCCACAAGCCAAAAAAAAAAATTGAATATTCCCTATTCAAGAGTAAAATTTGTTAAAGTAACACATTAATTTTTTTCAAGTACACCATAGACTAGAGTGCGATAGCTATAATTTCATTTTTTTATTTATCTTATATAATTTGAGTATTAAATTCCTCCGCTATCTACTTTTATGATTTACAAATGTAAAACATAAATGACTAATAATCACCAAAAGTTATATAATAATTTTTGGGTCAGTAGTTTAGTAGACAAAAGTAAGGAATGGATTTTGTTTTTTTTGTTTTAAGCTGAAAAATCGTAGAATGGAACAGAATCCAAACAGTTCCGGAGTCGATTGGTTGCCACCTTTCATTTCGTACCCTTGAAGATCAAGTAAAAAAATTACAACCCATTTAACTCGTTTTCATTGTTTTCTGCACCAACGTTTTTCGAAATTTCGTGATACAGTGAATGGTATAATATAAAAGCGTTTAGCATTGTTGGCCGGGACATGCAGAAGGAAGGTCGCACTGCGCATGAACAAAAAAAAACTTTGGCTCAGGTGAAAAGTTAACAAATTACTAATCACAGCAGCTGGATATAACCCAATTTATGGTCCTACGGTTTCTGACAGGCATTATCTGCCACAATGCGTATCCTCGTTTCACCCACTGCGGCAATGACATCGAATATTCCGTTTTAATTGTTTAAATCCAAGTATGATAGCATTCATCAGATTTTCTAACTATCCTCCTTGCACTATATATTCGATAGCGTTACGTGGACTGGATAACGTAATTATTTCATTATTGCGTAGGCAAGGACATTGTATCGAAACGTGTCGTTTCAAAAGGAAAAAGGAAATGAAAACACAGGATATCGTAAGAGATACACAACTTCTGGAACTTTTATTGATACCGATAAGCTCTTTTCTGTGATAACGGGAATTATATTTTTGAACCCAAGTGTTAGATAGTTCGAAGTTATGTATAATAATGCACAATTTAGAAATTAAAAACCTGGTGATCAAAATGTAAACTGTCGTTCTATGCAGACAGTATTTTCCCGTTCATAATACTACACATCTGATGTTTTATGTAGAGAGTATTTGCCTGTACATAATACCACACATCTGAAGTGCCTACCAAACACTTCCGCCAGCCACAATTCTATGGTCTAGTTTAGGGGTGGCCAAGAGATTCATCACACAAAGTACATTTATTTTATAATGGCAAAAGTAGCAAGAACCAAGTTAAAAAAAATAAAAATACATTTGTGCATCCATATATTTAAAAATCACCTATCGAAATTTTGAGAAAAATTTAACTTTGAATTTTAAAATAATATTCTTGCGAATATTTAATTCCATATACGACCCGCGGAGTTGTCATGCATTTCCAAAGTGGCCCACAACATGATCTGGATTGGCCGCCCCTGGTCTAGTTCGTCTTCGTGTATTGGGGGAGGGTAGTGCACAATCATTAACAATAAAGCCAGAAGCCAATGAAGCCAGAGTTGAACGAGCAAACACTCGAGGCAGCTCCTGTCCATGGACAGTCTCAGAGAGTTCATGTGAACTGCAAGCCGCCTCAGCAGACATCAATCACAGCGCAAACACCACAATAATCCAACACCTAACGGGCCATCCACAAATTACGTCACACGAATTTCATGATTTTCGGACCCCTCCCATGTCACAGGTTCTCACATTTGTGGGACCCCCCCCCTCCTCCGCTGCTGTGACGTCACATATTTTGCAATTTTTAATTTATAAATTAAAACAGCACTTCCAAAATGATTTATGAATTTGTAGTTAAAAATTAACAATAAATCAAACATTTAAGAAAATATAAAAAAAACATAGAAAATCGTTTTCTTTTTGCTTTAATATGGACGTTTTCTGGAAAGGTATGACGTCAGCAACGTGTATACCAAATACCACACGAAAGGGAGCGTCCATTAACCACGTGGCTCCATTTTGGTCTCCTGTCAACGCCCCCTCCCCTTCCCCCCCACCCTCCCACGTACCATGACGTGACTTTACCCCCCACCCCCCCACCTCCCCCCTCGTAGCACGTAGTCTTTTTCGTTATTGATTCCAGAAGACATTTTGTGCTGTTTTCTCTTATCAGAATATCGTAAATTACATACGGAGATAATTGAATGACGGAAAAAGTATTACATGTTGTTGTGCGTTCTGTACCTCATTTTAACTCTTGACAAATAATATGAATGAAAAGCTACGTGGCCTGTCTCTGAACCCCCCCCCCCGCCCCCCCCATCCTGCCCAGAGTATCTTTCCAGTGAGCCCCTCTCCCCTAGGCCGAGCCACGTAGTTTGTGGACGCTCCCTGATTGCAGCCTTACTTGACACTTAGTGTTACCAGTGGAGAGAGTGACCTGACTGGTAGTAATACTAAACTGACGTCACGTTACGCGAAAACTACTGCAGAACAAAGTAACAGCTAACACAATAGTAAATAGAACTACTGTAGTCGCGTATACTAACAGGAGACTCTAAACCACAGCATCGACAAATATAAACCAATGGACTCGCAACTACAAACACCAGTTACAAAACACGAGCGGGAATACTGCAGCTACGAAATAATACAAAACACAAAATAACAGCTGGAAAATACTGGAGAAAATAATCACTGTTGAGGCGAGCAGAAAACTGTGAGAAGAACAACCACAACAGTGATACGTCGCCATAAAGGTTAAACTAGCGGTCAGGGTTAACAACACACGCTGTATATTACACTGAATTCACTAAAAAGAAAAAAAAAAAAAAAGATTTTCAAAAAAAGAGTTCATCACAGGATTTGCGTAATTTATTTTAAATAATACAGAGCAGCGATTCGCGGGGTGTGAAAGGTGGCGCGCACACAAAACACTTAACTATAATCCAATTTAGGATACCATAGCAACAAATATATTAGTAAAATTGTTCACATAAAATGTATGCCGTAGTCGAACAGTTTAGGGCTACAAGCGGGTGGAAGGGGATCTTCCCCACCTGCCCGAAACTGGTAGTGACCTCTTGAAATTTGTTTTAACTGCTTCGTTATAACGTTCTCTTCACGTTTTGCACTCTACTTTTTCGGAAAAGTCGCCACGAATTAAATTAAAAATGCCGAAATTTGAGGCGCTCCGAACCGCGAAATGTTAGCGGCGCTGCAAAAATTATCGGTACAGGAATCATATCAACCTAAACAGGTTCGTTTTGTCATAGTGGTCCTGATTAGGTTGAAATTAGCCCTGGACCAAGAGTAAAGAGTTTATGGGAAATTCGTTCCGAGGCATCCATCTCAGAAACTGCGCATTTGTTTACAACGGAAACAATCGATTGCCTCAGACTGCTTATATCGATACTAAGATGGCGAGCCTTGTTGTACTGCATTTCCGATAAATGTTTTCTCTCTGTTAATTTCTTGTGATTTTTACAACTGACGGAAGCTGAAACGGCAAGTAAACATTACAACAAAGGATTTAACCAACAGGTCAACATATTGTTATTGTTTTTGCAACGCCAGCGGCATCCATTTCATTAGCTGCCCATTTCCTCCTTGGGCAGATTATAGTGGAGTGTTTGTCTTGCGCATTTACTCCTAGTCTAATAGATGGATTCTTGCTTCAGGTTAGATGTGTCTTAACGTTTGGCGTAGATATTTTCAGATGGTTTGGGGGTTTATTGAAGAAGTGAGATAGGTCCTATGTGTGGACCTATTCCTACCGGATAATTCCCCAGGTCCTTGATTAGTGGGTTGTTAGATTTGTGGGCTTCATTATAAAATTTGGTAGCAAGATCCTTAAATAGTTGTTTTAAGGTTGGTAGCCCTGTAGCTTCATGAAGGGCTATTGTGGGAAATCTGCAGTCAAGATCAAGTGCTCTGTTCAGAGTGCGATTTTGAATAACTTGGAGTCTGTCTAAATTTGTTTTAGCTGTGTATCCCCACACAGGGCACATCCATTGGCTGAGCGTCATTTCCGCATTTTCAAATAAATTAGTGGCGAATTTTCCGAGATAGGAGAGTACAAAACTTGAAGGGGACATTATAAGGAAGCAGTTAGAACAAATTTCAACAGGTCAGTTCCAGTTTCGGGCAGGTGGAGAATATCCCCTTCCACCCAAAATGTGATTTTTAAAAAGAGTTCATCACACGATTTGCGCAGATGTCTTTTAAATAATGCAGAGCAGCGATTCGCGGAGGTGGGAAAGGTGGGCCGTACGCAAAATATGAAAAATTTAACTATAATCCAAATTAGGATACCACTACAAAAATATGTATTAGTAAAATTGCTCACATGAAATGGATACTGTTTAAGACTATAAGCGGTAAGCCAAACCTTCTGAAAACAAAAAGAATATTTCAGCTGCGGCAAAAATCTGTTATTTCCAGAATATTCACTAAATACGTTTCCAGTCGGTGTGGAAGGAGCGGCGCACAGTGGTTCAGTATTGGAATATAGTGCGCATTCGACCTTACGTCATGATATCGATTAAAAAAAAAAAAAAAAAAATTGATTTAGGTAGCATTTTCTGTGGTGATCAAAAATTATTATGTTCAATTTTTGATAAAAATGAGTCATTCACACTTAAAATAAATAGATTTAAAAAAAAATGTATGGGTAGTAATCTATTTTTTTTTTTTTTTTTTGACGGCCCTATATCAAAGTGTCATTGTCAAACCTTATGCAATCGTAAGTACCTATCCTACTTAATATTGCAACATAAAAATTTCTTGCGTATCCTTGCCGCTTTGACAACAGGGCGCAAGTGAATTTCATGGTTAAACATTCGAACTAGTCATAATATCGAACAAAAATGCTGATAAAAAATTAATATGTTCAAATTTCTTTTGGATCCATATTATGACTTTTGTTCCAGTGTCCACTATATTTCAACCATGAAATTCCCTTGCACCCTGTGGTTAAAGCGGCAAGGATACGCAAGAAATGTTTATGTTGTAATACAGGGCGTTCGCCGGGAAACGCTACCCTCCCAGTCTGTTGCCGTCGGCAACTTGCTGGGAGAGTGAAGCCAGCAACTCCCGCCACACGGCGCCGTGAATCACCGCACTGTTTAACACCTCCGCTGCCCCAACAGTGCAGTGACGCAGTATAATGGGACTAGGGATTGCAATCCCGCAATGTTTTCAATCCCGCGGGATCCGCGCGGGATTTGCGCCAATCCCGCGGGATCCGTGCGGGATTGGCACAAACAGTTTTTAACGCATATGTTTAAAACATAGTTACTTAAAACGTTACTAAATTAAAATTAATAAATAATTTTTAATGTTAAATGATAAAAATTAACAGTTAACAATATTTTGATTGGTAAAATGACATTAAAACTTTTTAGCGTGTCTTAAGTGTATTTCGAAGTATTACACTTTTGTTTTTTAAATAAATAATAAAAATGGAAAATATTGAGTCTTAGGTCATATTATGTGCCTTACAATACATAACATAAGTTTAAAAATATGGTTTGTTTAAAGGCCAAGTTACCAGAGTTTTTTTAAATCTAAATAAACGTTCCATAACACCGAGAAAAGTATTCCATTTCACAAAGTGAAGTGAATATACTCTGTAAAGTGTGGACTTGGCTCAGAACAAGATCTCATAACTTTTTGTCACTGCACAAGCACGAGACTTGACCCTTTTTTTTGCGTGATTCATTATTATATCTACTGATTCCCTGATTGATATTACAGTTGATTCAATGTTATTAAAAGAAACTACTCACCAACACGTAAATTGTCAAGTATATCCGATTTACGTATGTGGTGTAACGACGTTTTTAGAGTGGAAATTATTTTTTAGTAAGAAAGGAGACTTTATCGGCGAATGATTGCAATGAAGTCCTCATTAGTTGTATCTCCCGATTTCATTGCGAACAGACGAAATTACACACGTGAGGAAGACGGCGGAGGCAGCCGTCGAAGTATGGTGTTCCTACAACACAATTCGTCGATACACTCATGAATACTTCATTATAACTTTTTTTACCTTTAGTCGAAATAATAACAAGGAGAAGAGGGATTAATCGAAAGCCTGAGCGACAAATGTAAGCAGGTGGCTTTCGTCAAAGAAACGCATTGAGGTAGCGGCCAAAACAACAATAAGTCAAAGGATATACAATTTCCTTTTGATAGCTGTTAAATAAAAAGGTACGCGATCGTTAACATTACGATAACATTAGTTTCATATCAACGAGTAATCAAATTTTCAGCCGCAAATTAGGAAATTGTCACAATTACTTTATCTGCAAATACAGAAAATGGGAATAATGAAATCGTGAATAAAAAGCTGTAACCGTGTAGTTCAGATAACGTTTGCGACACTTAAAAATAATTATATAGTTAGAAAATCGTAATAAATACGCACCACAATTCAAATTACAGAAATGTGTATCCGAAACAAACGTAAGTTTTGATGAATACGTAAAAGTTTATTTATTTACTTACAAATGACGAAAACAATCGCTTGTTCACTTGAGTCAAATGCCAACTGCCCTGGTACAGGCAAACAGTGCAAAACATCCGATAGAGATAGAGTGGGCAGCGAGTCACGCAGACTGACACGCGTTTCCGCTGGATTTTGCGGATTGCGGATCCGCTTAATTTTGTGCGGGATCCGCCAGACTGTCTAATGATGCGGGATCCCGCGGGATTGCGGGATCCCGCTTTGCTGGATTGCAATCCCTAGCAGTGACGCAGTATAATGGGACCCTTACATTGTTAAGAACGGTTTCTTTGCATTGTAGCTAGTTTGTAACTTCAGTCTCTTATTAATCAGTGTTGTGAATAAACGTTTCTTTGCGGTTTGGCTGGTTTGGGGCTTCATACTCTTACTAATCTGTACCGTGTTTGAGTGTGAGTAAAATTATGGTACGTTACAGTTTGCAACAAAGAATATTTCTCTACGATACATATGTGAAGAAGAAGTCGTTTAAAAAGTGTCGCAGTAAATTTCGTCGCGAATATCCTGGCGCTTTACTGCCAGCTAAATCAACAATTCTGCGTCTGGTTAAAAAAGTAAGAGAAACGGGTTCATTTTTTAACAAAAAGAGACTGTCGGTCAACCGTATTCTCACAGAGGAGAAAATTGACGATACCGCTTTTCGACTAGAACAGTCACCCAAAAAATCATTAAGTCAGTTAGGGCAGCAGGCAGGCGTATCTAAGACGTCAGCTTGGAAAGTAACAAAGCTAGTTCACTTAAAGCCGTACAAAACAATTGTGATGCATAAAATGCTTAGCACATACAAGTTTATGAAGCGTAATTATTATGAAATAGTCCGTGGCCGACGGTCGAACAAAGGTGGAAGCTGACCGCTCGCTCGCCGGGAGCAGTTTCTTCCTTATAGCGCTAACAGTGGGTAGCGTTTCCCGGCGAACGCCCAGTATTAAGTAGGATAGGTACTTACGATTGCATAAGGTTTGACTATGACGCTTTGATATAGGGCAGTGAAAAAAAAAAAAAAAGATTTCCACCCATACATTTTTTTTAAAATTTATTTATTTTAAGTGTGAAGGACTCATTTTTATCAAAAACTGAACATAACAATTTTTCATCAGCACAGGAAATGTTACCTAAAACAATTTTTTTGTATCGATATTATGACGTAAGGTCGAATGTCCACTATACTCCAATCCTGAACCACTGTGCGACGTTGCTTTGATGATTACACCTTAGGGAGCGTGCACAAACTACGTGGCTCGGTCCCGGGGGGGGGGGGAGGGGTTGGCTGGAAGGATACGCTGTGCTAAGTGGGGGGGGGGGGGGGGGTTCCGAGCCAGGCCACGTATCTTTTATTCATATTATTTGTCACTGTTAAAATAGGGAACAGAACACACAACAGCATGTGAATATTTACTTCCCTCAGTTAATTATCTCTGTATGTAATTTATAATCGTCTGGCAAGAGAAAACAGTACAAAATGTCTTATGGAATCAGTGGGGAAAAAAAGCTACGTGCAACGTGTGGAGTGTGTTTAGGGGGGGGGGGGGAGGTAGAGACAAAAGCCACGTCGGTCTACATGGGGGGGGGGGGGGGGGGAATTAACAGGAGGCCATAATGGAGCCGCGTGGTTTATGGAGAAAAAGGTTGAGAAATGCTGATTATATATCAAAACAGTAATTTTGAAAAATTTAAATTATTGTTCCGTTCATGAATTCTATATCGAGTAATACATTTCTTATTGTAGAAAAAAAAAAAAAAAAAAAAATATCTGAAATATCAAATTTGTGGAAAATCGCACATTTAATTATTTTGCGAAAATGATACTACCGGAAATCTGGCTTCGGAAATGAAGTAAGGCACATTTATTATTGTGTGTCTTCGCTTAACCCTTTGACTGCTGTAGACGCGTTAACGCGCGTGGCTACTACTGCGCCCAGGTGCTCCAGACGTGTATCACGCGCCGCCTTGCCGCTCTGTCCCTGCTCCAGACGTGTATACACGCGCCGCCTCGCCGCCCTTCTGTACTCCAGACGTGTTAACACGCTAGCCTCTTAGCGGCCTGGCTATGAAGCCATATTCCACCCAGGGTGGTTAGTTGTTTTCCTCATTCGGCCCTTGAGCATTGGCAGCTGCGATCTAATTTGTGTTGCTCTTTTCCTTTTAGTTTTCGCTGAGAAAATGGCATACAGTCATTATTTTTTTTAACTGCTTAAACGTCTCTTAACAGTGAGGTTTTTAGAGATGTTAAAGAATGGGGGGCAAGGAAATGGTAAGGAATTCGGCTATGGCCTTTTGAAGGAAGCATCCCGGCATTCACCTGGAGTGATTTTGGGAAACCATGGAAAACCCAAATCTGGATGCCTAGACGGGGATTTGAACCATCGTCCTCCCGAATACGCCGTCGTATTTGTACCGCGGAAGAAATCATGGAGATTATTACTAGAAGCGACAGTGAATATAATCACTTTAATATGGATGACAGTGATAACCCTTCGACAGGATCTCGATATAATTTTCCTAAGCTGTGTACATCAGCTAGTGGAAAATGACCATTTTTCAGAGTTTGAAGCTACAGATTGTTCGAGCGAAATGTGGAAAAGAGAATGCTTTAGTGACGTGTTTTACAGCATGTGCTTGTCGATTAAGCTGCAGGACACAAGTGTGGATTACGTTAACATTCCAGCAGTTTGTCATTTTCCTGATATTTCTAACGGAATATCATATGATATCTAATGCTGATGAGACCAACAGATAACGCGAGAATCAATTCACACTATATTTTCACTATGAAGTGGTTTAAAAACTTTAGATGTTATATTAACTGTTTATTTTGTATCTGTGGTTTCAAATCGCAGAGCGACAGCAGAAGAACTCCACACACAACGCTCCAGATGTATTCAGCACACAGCGGTCCGGTCTAATGCGGCATTCCAGCGCAGGTAAACAGCTTAGGCGTAAACAAAGCCGCACTCAGCGAGGGCTCGGCCGGCCGGCCGAACCGTAGCAGTTAAAGGGTTAAAGCTGTCTCAAAGCATGGAAGAAAAACTCGGAAAACCACAAACATATTGAGATTTGTCGTCCTGTCAACATTCATTTGTTCCACATCAAGAATATCTGAAGGAAATATTTTATACAGCCGCAACTACACAAATTACGGTAATTTTCATATCCCGAGATTTCACGAAATTTTACATTACGATCGAGTAAAAACTGCAAGGAGCAAATGGAAATTTCTGTGATGAAACAGTTCACAAGCTATGAGTTTGCGGCAGACAAAGCAAAGTGAGAATCCATATGGATGCTGTCCACACTCACCTGTGATGGAATCCAAAAAGTCGGCACTGGACGAAATCACAACACAACTCGCAAAGAAAATAACAAAATACGCTGGAAATAATATTATTGTCTGTCGAATTCTCTTTCGTGACGTCACACTGTTTTAGATTTCCGGCTAATACACGCTTGTTGAACACTGAAATACGTTAAGAAAATGCGAACACACCAGATTATCTGCTGCCCCCACCACGCGACACGACACAATGGCGACAAGGACAGCAGGCGAGCGCTCTGGAGGCAGACGCGGGAACTACACATGCAGAGATCCCGGGGGTTCCCCCGTTGTTTGATTGCAGCACTTGCGTTACTATAAGTGCGTTGTACAACATATTTCTTCGTATTAACGTAATGATAGCACGTTAAATTAAATGAAGTATTTGAATGATAGAATTTAGTTCAATGACGACTACTTTCAAGACTTTACAAAATTAACAATGCAACATATATTTGGTAGTTATGAATAACATTACGCAGAGATCGAGACAGTAATGTAGGAAATCAATAACACCGAAAAATCTTTTCATTGGTGATGATTTTAAAGTTTTTGTTATTTATAGAAAAGTTGAAGAAGAAAGTTTGACGTGAGAAAATTACACTTGCTAGTCATCAAAGGACACAATGTCAGCAGGGTTGCCAACTATATTATAAAGTATCATTTTATTCTTAATATATACCTTACTCTAACTAGAAAGATTGCGGAAATAGTTTGTTTCTGATAAATATGAAATTAATGCAACTAAACGTTCTTCTAACTAATTAAACATCTTGGGGAGCGTCCATAAAGCACGTGGCTCCATCTAGGCTTTCCGTGACCCTCCCCACACGTAGCCCAACGTGGCTTTTGTCGCCAACCCCCTCCCCCCCCCCCCCCCGCTCTCCCCCCCCCCCCCCCCGCCCTCCCCCCCCCCGTAGCACTTAGCTTATTTTCCCTATTGATTCCAGAAGACATTTTGTACTGTTTTCTCTTTTCCAGAGTATCGTAAAACACGTACGGAAGTGCATTAAATGACGGAAAATAATGTCCACATGCTGTTGTGTGTTATGGTTCCTCATTTTAATGCGAGAAAATAATGCGAATGGAAAGCTACGTGGCCTTGCTAGGAACCCCCCCCCCTCCCCCACGTAACTCAGCGTAGCTTTTCAGCCAACCCCTCCCTCCCCCGCACTCATCTTAGACTGAGCCTCGTAGTTTATGAACGCTCCCTGTCAGTGATTACGACAAAAAGAAAGAAATGTGCATTTTTTTAAATACAGTTTGTTTTATGAGGAGGACGGATCAACTGACTGTTCTACGAAACAAAGCTACATATTCTTAAAATTGAACGTACTGTAATAATTTAACAAATCATAAAAATAATTGCAATAATACGGATCGTTGTGTAAATTCGTATCTAAGATGTGCACTGCGTAATATAGACAGATGCGCCGCATTGTTTCAGGAAGCCGTGACACAAATTTGGCCGAAAGTAACGCCACGGGCGATGTCAATCAGCTGAGACTGCGCTGGAACAAAGAAGCTGATTGGCTGGACTTGGAGTGCAGCTGTGGGACGGCCGCCGTATCGCCTGGAGAACTCTGCAGCGTCCATAAAGCAAGTGGCGGGGGGGGGGGGAATCTCGTAACATGGGTGACAAATTTTTGGTAGTAACGCAATCACAATGCGCGGCCCGTCTGGATTCTATCGGTCTAAAACAGCTGACGAGCGAGATTTAGCGGTCTGGCGAGCACTTGATTGTTGCGCTGAGTCGAAACAACGTTGCAACAAAATAGGTACAACATACTTTTCTTCGCGCTATTTATCGTATAATAGATAAAACATGAAGCAACACTGTTTACATAATTATTACTTAGCTGGGGATTTGATTAAGAAACTTTACGGAATCGCGACAGAACTGCAAACCTGGTTATTTTAGTGTCAAATAAACAGTTTGACGTAATCCAATTTGGAATTAGACTGTCAGAGCAAGCGTCACTCTGCCGCCGTGTTACAAGTTTGAATAATGCATCCGCACTGAGCGTGGCGCCTCGCAACCTGAAGGACACCGGTTCGAATCCCCGTCCAGAAATTCAGATTTGGGTTTCCCATGGTTTCGTCAAATCATTCCACGCGAATGCCGAGATGCTTCATCCACTGTAAGGCTCCTTAATTTAATGCCGAGTTCTTAGTGTATGATGAAAATAGTTGAAGGTTTAACTGTTACTTTCCGAACTGGATATCTGCTCTGTTTTTATGACGAGTTGTGTGACGTATTCGAGGAGCAGTGACGTCACGATTGCTCTCATTACTGTTGGGGCGTCTATTAATTACATGATATGTTATTCAGGAATTCCCCCCCCCCCCCGCCTCTGGTGGTGACACTTCGCGAGATTTCGTCGGAACCCCCCCCCCCCCAACCAACTAAAATGACGTGTGATTCTGAGCGTGACCCCGCCCCCCAACCAATCAACCTCGGAACTTTTTGAGAACTTATTTTTTAGGCCTCATGCTCCGAAAGGCGGTTATACCCCCCGCCCCCTCCCCTAAGGTCGGTCTTGGGACCAAAATACTCCCCTAAAATCGACTTTAGCGTCAATTTTAGACGTTTTTTTAACTCTACAATTCTACTAGAATTTCAAACTTCACGTGTGATTTCCGTTGACCCCTCCCCCCCAATTCATCTCACGTTATTAATGGACGCCCCCTTGTGGTAGTGAGCTCTGGCCTCGCAGTCTGGAGGACGCGGGTTGTGATCCCCGTTCGAGTATCCAGAACTGGGTTTAGTATTGTTTCCCCAGATCACTCAAGGCGAATGCCGGGATGCTATCTTGAAGCGGCCATGGCCGAATTCCTTCCCGCTACTTGTCCCCAATCCCATGCTGCCTCTAATGACCCCGAAGTCGACGAGTTGTAAAACCATAAGCAATAATAAACAAAACAAAAATCGCTGTTGTGGTCTGTTGCAGTGAAGACAAGTGACATGCAAATACTGCAGCAGTTTTCCGTAAGTGTCTCGTAATGG
>JARYHS010015795.1:0-24000 GCA_031002005.1 Vandiemenella viatica
AATACAACATTTAATGAAAAACATCCAAACCCAAGGTAGAAAACAAATTAACAAATCAGCACCGTAGCCCAAGCTAATACCAGTTTTAGATGACAAAGAATACAAAAAATAACAAAACAGAACAGACATACGAAACTGGTTACTTTTCTAACAGAGACATATTGAAAGGAGAGAACAGTAAGGGAAAACAAAGATTAGAGTATTTCAAGCAGTTAACAGAAGAGAATGCTGTAATTGGTATTTAATGGTTGGGTAGACATAAAGAAATTACCGGAGAATAGGAGTCAGATTAGTCGACAGACTGATCACCCCTTTTTTTCATAAGATTCATGTTACAAAAGAAGATGTGTTACACTTGAACGGAGGCTATTCCGGCATGTCGTTGAGGCGTATTCTTCACGGGTTTGGTATCGAACTACCGAATAGTGCTGTAAAGAAACAACGTTTCTGCGGTTATCTATGCCACTAGATCAGCTTCTGACTATGAAGACTGTGTAGTTTTGGTTTTCGAACCACTACAGAGCAGGCACACACAATTCGTTAACATTTTTTCTTAATATTTTTTTTAATGGACGTATACGATTCGTTAACGGCGGTGTTATCTGATACCGAAAAGGATTGTGCGTAAGGAAAGGAAACGAAATCGACCTTTTGTACGAAACATGGTCTTTCCAACGACACGCCCTCTTTTTAAGCATGCACAAAAGATTCGAGTAGGAAGATAAGGGGGAAGCAAGGAACAGCCAATCAGCGTCCAGGGATTGCATGACGTCACGAAGTGAGCAGCCAATCAGCGTTCAAGGTCGTATGACGTCACACGTTAGTTCCTCAACCGCCCGCCCAGATGGCGGCAGAAGTCGGGCTTGTGGTCGTATGACGTCACACGTTAGTTCCCCGATCGGCGGCTAGATGGCGCTGCACCGTTAGTTCACAGATCCGCTGGCAGATGGCAGCCCCCGTTAGTTCTTTGGCTCACTGGTAGGTGGTGCGGCATGTATAATTTTGGTCTCCGACCAATATTTGTCACTGCTCTCCATCCTGTTCTGGAATGCGGACGTCAGACAAGTTGTATCGCGGCGACAAAACTATGGATTCGTCTATCACTTTAGTTCCTAGTGGTCGTCGGGTGTTGCGTATTCCAATTCCACCTTTACCGAGTAACTTAAATATAATTAAAGTCTTATCTTCGAGGAGTTTAAATGGACCCATTGGTTTAAGTAGACAATGGACGATTAGTTCATCCATTAATCGGGAAATCGAGTATGATGGTCTCCATGATGTCACGAATCCACTTCCTCTCAGATGTATACTGTTTGATACAGAAGTGGGTGTTGACGTCACTGCCGGAGTATAAAGGCCATCACACCAGCCGGCTAGCCCTCAGTTCCCGGTCGGCGATCGTCAAGTCTAGTTCACTATGGCTAGTGAGGTTCTCCTGTTTTCAACATGCTACAAGTTAAACAGCAGTGACACCAAGCGTATCACTGTTGGTTTGTCACCTAAACTGGAATTTAATCCAGTAGTTGTACTCGAAAAAGTTGGGTACAATAAAGTCACTCTCACACATGAAGAGTGGGATGTACTGAGACAGATGGTCTATACAATTGGTGGCTTTTTCAACAACACTGAGCATCTGCAAACGAGTGTCTCGCTCGGCAACCACACCATCTCTTCCCGAACAGTGGCTGGAGCGAAAACTATATGGTTTTACAACAATGCTGTGCCTGCCTATGGTGTGTTTCTCGGCGAATCAACATGGGACAACATGGTCGACGCCCTGCCAGCAGTGACCGGCGCCATCAACACCATCAAGCCCTGGAGTTACCAAGTTACCAAGTACTACAACGAGTTTGTGAATACGTTATCAGTGAAAGTGATTCGTGACTTCCCCCGTTGTTCTGTGAATGGCCTGATAGATTTGCATTTTGATAGTGTACATGTCAATGAAGTGTCATACAGCCCCTGTTCAACACTAGTCTATGAACGTTTAAAGTTAGAAATTAAAGCATATAAAAAACTGTTAGTGTATGACTATGTTAAACGCAAAGTTGAGCAAGATTTAAAAGGAACTGATGTATTTAGCAGAGGCGGTGATGACGTATGCGGTAATAATTAGTGTCCCTCAGTCCGCTGCGATGTGTCGTCCAGTAATGTTCTTCGCGTCTGTGTACCAGCTTAACGCCGGAGACTCCAAGCGGCTGACTTTCGGTTTGTCACCGCAACGTGATTTCGAGCCTGTTGTGGTACTTGAGAGGGTGGGCTACAACAAAATCACCCTTTCATCCGAAGAATGGGACGTCCTCGCCATGGAGTCGGACGCAGTCTCCAAAATGCTCACCGAGCGAGATGCTGGTCTGGCCGCTGCCGGTGAGCATTTTGGAGACTGCGTCCGACTCCATGGCGAGGACGTCCCATTCTTCGGATGAAAGGGTGATTTTGTTGTAGCCCACCCTCTCAAGTACCACAACAGGCTCGAAATCACGTTGCGGTGACAAACCGAAAGTCAGCCGCTTGGAAGTCTCCGGCGTTAAGCTGGTACACAGACGCGAAGAACATTACTGGACGACACATCGCAGCGGACTGAGGGACACTAATTATTACCGCATACGTCATCACCACCTCTGCTAAATACATCAGTTCCTTTTAAATCTTGCTCAACTTTGCGTTTAACATAGTCATACACTAACAGTTTTTTATATGCTTTAGATTTCTAACTTTAAACGTTCATAGACTAGTGTTGAACAGGGGCTGTATGACACTTCATTGACATGTACACTATCAAAATGCAAATCTATCAGGCCATTCACAGAACAACGGGGGAAGTCACGAATCACTTTCACTGATAACGTATTCACAAACTCGTTGTAGTACTTGGTAACTTGATAACTCCAGGGCTTCATGGTGTTGATGGCGCCGGTCACTGCTGGCAGGGCGTCGACCATGTTGTCCCATGTTGATTCGCCGAGAAACACACCATAGGCAGGCACAGCATTGTTGTAAAACCATATAGTTTTCGCTCCAGCCACTGTTCGGGAAGAGATGGTGTGGTTGCCGAGCGAGACACTCGTTTGCAGATGCTCAGTGTTGTTGAAAAAAGCCACCAATTGTATAGACCATCTGTCTCAGTACATCCCACTCTTCATGTGTGAGAGTGACTTTATTGTACCCAACTTTTTCGAGTACAACTACTGGATTAAATTCCAGTTTAGGTGACAAACCAACAGTGATACGCTTGGTGTCACTGCTGTTTAACTTGTAGCATGTTGAAAACAGGAGAACCTCACTAGCCATAGTGAACTGGACTTGACGATCGCCGACCGGGAACTGAGGGCTAGCTGGCTGGTGTGATGGCCTTTATACTCCGGCAGTGACGTCAACACCCACTTCTGTATCAAACAGTATACATCTGAGAGGAAGTGGATTCGTGACATCATGGAGACCATCATACTCGATTTCCCGATTAATGGATGAACTAATCGTCCATTGTCTACTTAAACCAATGGGTCCATTTAAACTCCTCGAAGATAAGACTTTAATTATATTTAAGTTACTCGGTAAAGGTGGAATTGGAATACGCAACACCCGACGACCACTAGGAACTAAAGTGATAGACGAATCCATAGTTTTGTCTGACGTCCGCATTCCAAGAACAGGATGGATAGCAGTGGCAAATATTTGTCGGAGACCAAAATGATACATGCCAAAGAACTAACGGGGGCTTGCCATCTGCCAGCGGATCGGCGAACTAACTGTGCAGCGCAAAGCCCGCCCATCTGCCAGCGGATCTGTGAACTAGCGGTGCAGCGCCATCTATCCGCAGATCGGGGAACTAACGGTGCAGCGCCATCTATCCGCAGATCGGGGAACTAACATATGCGCAAGCCCGACAGCTACCGCCATCTGCCAGCGGATCTGTGAACTAGCGGTGCAGCGCCATCTATCCGACAGATCGGGGAACTAACGTGCAGCGCCATCTATCCGCAGATCGGGGAACTAACATATGCGCAAGCCCGGCAGCTACCGCCATCTGTGCGACAGGTCGAGGAACTAACGTGTGACGTCATACGACCTTGGCCGCCATTGGCTGATTCAAAAAGCCCGCCAAGGGAGGTCCCCCCCACCACTTAGTGACGTCACGGGTTTTCCCGGTTTCTGGCTTGAATCGGCTACTACCTCCTACTGTTGGTGATTGGGATTGTAAGGATATTGGTCGAAGAAATAGGAATAGTGCATGGAAGGGACAAGGCGATCATGACCACAAGCTGGTGCTCGATTTCATGCAGAAGGGGGTGGGTAAATTGTCTTTTCTGGTAAGGGTGTCAGGGATCGGAACAAATTACAAAAAGGAAATGTTGTATAATTTGCCGAAAAACGCTGAAGGAATTTAAAATTTAAATTAGTAAATCGTAAGAGTGGATGGGGAGAAATTTTAACACTCAAAGTATTTACGATAATAATAAATAATAATAATAATAAAAAATACTGACAAAGGGGTAGTTAGATGACTAGGGAAACTACCACTTGAGAATGTGATCCATCGCAATTAATCATTCAATTCAATTCTACATGTTTGAAAATGTGACCTACTACTCTATCTCCCTCTGTCTTATTTTGCTCTCTGCCTATTGAGTTAATTTTCAGCATTTTGATCACTTGTATTTCCTATCTCCAGAAGTCACGTATATAAAGTATGGACCCCGTAATGTAGTTTCAGAATTATTGTTTCCTTGAAATTCCATCTCAAAAGTTCTTCTTTAATAGTTTTTTTTTTTCTTTTCTCATGCTAGTAATACTTTAATCTTATCCTTCAATTGCTGATAGTTTTAATTTTTCCCAAATAATTGATTCTTCATTCCACTCTATTCCAGCATTAATGTTTATTTAGTTGTACTATTCACATATTTCAGTAATTTCAATGTTTCTCCAGTATTCTGTGTTGTGTATAATTCGTTTTATATAGGAAAATCTAGAGTTAGGAAACAAAAGTTTTTCTGATTGTCTGTCTGCAAATAACGTAAGATTATTATGTAAAATTGTATTTTGCAGTATACTTTTTAAGAGAAACTTAGGTAGAGGATTCACCTGCTTAATTCTTCAAATCAGTTTCTAATCCATAATCAATATGATCGCCATATCTATAAAAATATTCACCCGATTATAGCTCCAAAACTGTTTACTAAAATAATTGCTTCGAATAATAATTATAATTTCTACTTTAAGGAAATTGACTCGAAATATGAGGAATACGGTTCACGAAACACTGTTCATCTGATAGTTACAACTGAGATCGATTCAAAGTCTGGCTGATTGCTACAGGATACGGAGGACTGTGACGAACACAATAAAATTTTGGTTATGGAAAATTCACAGTGATGCTCATTAACAATTTATTATAAAGTTAAATAGGTCATAATGGAGAAAGATGAAAAATTAAAAATTCGTATACAGCACAGAGCCTTTATAGACCCGTTATTCACTTCTGTTAGATAATTACAGGAATTGACGGATAGCTTATAGCACCCGTTCTTTACACAACGTTATTCTCTAAATTACTGTGTGATCCATCCCTACTCCAGATGTGGATGTAAACGAGGTGGTAGTATTCACGGACCTTTTTGCCATAGTGCTTGTACAATACGAAGAAATCTTTTTTTATATTCTCCTACTGGTTAAAATACAGCTTGTTATATCGCTACAAGCAAGGCCTTGTCAGTGCATTGTATAAACATTGATTTGCTGCAGAGATAATCCAAAGTCGAGTGTTAGGTGGGATTTCTAGCCTTTCAAATTGTGGGTGTTGTGTCCCTGTATACCTGCGACATTGAAGACTTTGGTCTCATCACTAATGTTGCTTCTCTCCGAGCTAAGTCCTGTGTCTTGCGTCTCGCTTGGAGGAAGGAAATATATGGAGACGACGCAAGAGACCTTCACCACGCATTGAAGTGAAGCTGGGCGGAGGAGGAGTGGAGGGGGCATGGCCGGAGTGGAGGGGGCATGGCCGCTTCCATACAGACACGGGGAATATGTACAAAAACATCAAGGGGACTCTAGGATAAAGGTGACGCCGCAATCTGGTGATGGATTATTATGTAACTCGATGAAATAAATAAAAAATGAAGAATACATTTTTTGATATCCTGCTTAGTTTTCGAAACATCCTGTCTCAAACGTGAAATGTATTTGGCTGAAATTCAGAAGAAAAAATTGATCAATGTCAAATTTGATGACGGATTCTTATTTAAAAAGACGAGACAAATAAAATAGTAAAAAATAAAAATTTTCGATATCTCGCCTGGTTCTCGAGATATACGAGGCGCGTCCAGAAAGTAAGTTCCGTTTCAATTTATCTCCGCTGCAGCGCTGCGATTGCAGTTCCGCACATGCGCTGTAGACGATGTGTATCAAGGGGAAGAACGTGCGCCATTTGGAGATCGCTGTCAGTTACGTACGCTTTGTTGTGCTTGTTTGAAATGTCGGCGTTGATTGAAAATCGCGCCGCCTGTGAAATCAGGTCTGTGATTCGGTTTCTGAATGCGAGGAAAGTGAAACCAAGTGAAATTTATCGGCAAATTTGCGATGTTTACGGACCAAATGCGATGAGTGATTCGATGGTGAGAAGATGGGTCCGACAGTTCAATGGCGGGCGTAGTGATGTGCACGATGAAGAACGAAGTGGGCGTCCACCTTTGGTTACAGAAGAACTGGTTCACGCGATTGATGACAAGATCCAGGAAAACCGTAGGTTTACAATTGGACTTCCCCCAAATTTCACGATCACTGATGCATGAAATTGTTACCAAACAACTGAAATTCCGTAAACTTTGCTCAGGTTGGGTACCAAAGATTCTCACTGAGCAGCACAAAACACAACGGATGGGTAGTGCACTTGTGTTTTTGACCCGTTATGCTGAAAGCGGCGAAGAATTTCTGAGACGGATAGTCACAGGAGATGAAACGTGGGTTTCTTACGACACCCCTGAGAGTAAGCGGCAATCAATGGAATGGAGGCACACTTCATCCCCACCAAAGGTTAAGCCGAAGCAAATCACCTCGGAAAATGATGTGCACAGTGTTCTGGGACTGGAAAGGCATCCTACTCATTGACATCTTACCGCGTGGTCAAACAATCAAAGCAGATGCTTATTGCGAGACACTTCGGAAATTGCGCCGTGCAATTCAGAATAAGCGCCGGGGTGTTGTTTTGCTTCACGACAACGCACGACCACACACTGCAAACGTGACGAAAAACCTCGTACAGGGATTTGGCTGGGACGTGTTTCACCATCCTCCGTACAGCCCTGACCTCGCTCCTAGCGACTTTCATCTGTTCTTACATCTCAAGTCTTTCCTTGGCGGTCATCACTTCACCAATGACGACGAGCTGAAAGAAACTTTTTCCAACTGGTTGAAGACACAGGCGGCAGATTTCTATGAAGAAGGTATACAAAACCTGGTGCCACGCTATGACAAATGCCTGCAAAATTTCGGCAGTTATGTGGAAAAGTAGTTTAAGAGTTGTAGAATTTTGTGCAATAAAAGTTTCGTCTGTATCTGTGTACAATTTCATTTTATTACCAAACGTAACTTACTTTCTGGACGCGCCTCGTACTATATCAAAACTGAGGTGTCTTGAGTTGAAATGAAGAAGAAAATATCACAAAAGTCAAATTTTTGATCGATTCTTGTGTTACACGACGAGACAAATCGAAAATAAAGAATACAATTTTTCGATATCTTGCTTATTTTTCGGGATATACTGGGATTGGGTAGATATGCGGCCTGGATCAAAAATTAATTCTGCCAAAGCCACAATGGTGGACATACAGAATGGATACTTCAGTTTTTTTACTACCACTTGTGGTTAGGTTGAAATGCGGCCTAGATCGGAATAAAAAAAATTATCTTGTTACTATACATCGTAAGCTTAATTGGGAATACCTAGAAGTAATTTATATCGAGATACACTTTTTGTCACTAACTTGGTTCTCATGAAATTACTAACAGTAATAGATAAATTCTTTGTCCCTTATGGAACAACAAAAACATTCTTGTACAGACTGCATTTAGACCTAACCACAATCTCCATTAAATTGCGGCTATAGAATCAAACTATGTAGATATACCCACATACGCGTATTTTAATCGCAAACTGTATTTGCAGTAACAACATCGTTTGCTTCATCAAGATTCCTAGATTTCATAGCATAATTTAACTCATTTAATTTCATCATACACTGTCAGTATAAACTGCAATGTGACGAAAGAAAACGCAATACTAAATTCACTGAATCGCGAAGTAAAACACGCCCCTTTAAATCTCATTTTAAACACTCGTTAAAAAATAATGCTAATCTATTATGTGCAAAATAGCAAGGTATGCTGATTTTCTACACTACACCAACAAAAATTTGAGAACAAAGTCATCCCATTGAGAGCTATGACTAAATATTTATAGACAGGCATCGAAGTTTGTAATTCCTACTGCCCACTTCAACAACGATAATTAGAATTCAAATTACTTATAAAATGATATTCCAGGTTCTTTCCTGTCTGGCCTATTTGTGCAACCATACGCAACACAAGGTGGCATTATAAAACACTTATACACATTACAAAATGAAATAATCACTGCATCTAACACAATGTGAACATCGCATTTGTTTGGGATCGCAATATCGCCGCTGCCACCACTGCGCATGCACGAGAGTTTAGATCCTGCTTCACAGATTTAACGTCACGTCTCCTCCATATATTTCCTTCCTCCATGGCGTCTCACACACTCGATGTTTCAGATATCCTTGGCATTCCTTTACACACCTCTCTTTAATTCTCCATAGGAAATGTTATCTATTACTCCAGAGAGTCTTTCTGCAGTCTCTGTGGCAACGCCATAAGTTTTTACAATAATCTCCTTTATTTATTACCCAAAGATGTTAAATCTGTATAATGGATCACAAATTAGTAAAATCCCACTTACTTTGCGGATTCAGCGCTGCTTTGATGGTGTAACTGCCAACATTTCGGCACTCACACCGGACCCTTCATCAGAGCTATTGTGGGATGATTTACCGCTTTCTGACAGCTGGTTAATCCACCTCGTAGCTCACCGTCACGGTAGGCGGGTTGTTTTGGTTGCTGGCAGCGAGTGCCAGCTGTTCCACAGATATTGTTGTCGTGGTAGATGTCGAACTACATTTGAGCACTAGTGCACATTTCCAGATTTGACTTAAACTATAGTCGCCGTCCTAGAATGGAAAATCAAGGAGTCGATAGAAATTTTCAGACACCCCAAGAACGTCAATAAAGCCGGCGGCTATAGCTTAAGTCAAATGTAAAAGGATGCGCTCGTGGTCAAACGCATTCGACATACACGACATCAAAAACATCTCTGGAACAGCTGACACTCACTGCCGGTAACCAAAACAATCCGCCTGGCGTGCAGGGGAACCACGAGATTGTAACCCGCAGTGGTCCTGAGGAAGACTCCAAGCTGGCTGCCGAAACGCTGGCAGCAACAATGTCGATGAAACAGCGCTACACAGGTAAATAGTATATGGAATTTTATTAACATCACGCCTCCTAAAAGAATAAAAACTTGGATTCCAAATTACTTCACAATTTTTTACCTTTGACACTTTCCAGGAAATGAAATTATTGGTTTTTCCCCCTATGAATTACTGATGACTTGGTCGGTGTGGTGTGGTTGGCAGGTGGTGGACGAGGCGATGCTGCTGGTGATGTCCTCGGGCTCTGTCGCCTCTGAGCTGCGCACGTTGTCCAGGCCGCCGTCCCTCATCGACCTCACCACCACGCTGTACCACGCGGACGGGCCCCTCGCAGAGGTAAGACACCACGACGAGGTCCAACCCAGTCAAGTCAACTCGTGTCACCCTACAAAATGGTGACAGTTTCAATTCATGTACAAGTTGAAGTGGAACCTGAACCACGCAAACTCCTAGCGTACTCACTTTCCCCCCTAATGGCTTTACACATCGTCGACGTCAAGGTCATTAGAGATGGGAAAGGATGAAGGGTGTGATGTTACCGTGATTTGTGAAGTTGTTATAATTATCAAATAATTCAGTCCTTTTGTTTCAAACAGTTTTAAGTTTATTATACATCATTGTACTCCTCTACAAACTACATTGGTGTTATGTAATATCCAAAGATGCAAAGTTCTTTCGGCAATGATTATTTTAAGCAACCGATGAATGTCTCTCTGCCGTTAGCCTCAATCCCTTGATTTATCTCCATAGCAACCTACACTGTCTTACTTTTCTCTAAGAGTAATTATTATCCATTTTCGTCCACGCTCAAGAAACAAAATATAATGTTCTTTTTTTTAAATAAAAAAATGTGTCACAGGGACAAGAAACGGCAACGAATTGGGACATGGCCTTTTGCAGAAAGCGTCGCCGCATTCGCATGTAGTGATTTGGGGATCTTAATTCCCTGACGGGGATTCGAACCTGCGTCCTGCATAATGCGTGCCCAGAGCGTTACTGCTCACCCACCACTCTGGATAGGGCGGACTGACATGAACAATGCAAACCCCACTCAAAATTCCAGAATCTGGAAGGAAAACAAAGACCTGGAAGAAGCAGAATTCCTGGTTGCAGAACCTCCGGCAGTAGTTCGACGCCCCTCACATCGAATCCCTAATAAGAGCTGCAGATAAGAGGGAAAAACTATTTCATGATGGTCGTCAACATCCTGTGAGGCACTAGAGGAAAAAAAGATGTATTTGATAACATTTGTTCATGAAACATTCAAAAATTATAACATTTCAACAGGGGTGGATCCAGGATTTAGTTTTGGGAGGGGCTTGAGCGGACTTTGGTTTGGGGGGTTGGGGGTGAGTGGATTTTGGTTGGGGGGGCTTGCCTTTACTGGATTTTGGCTTTGGGGGGCTTCAGTCGGGCCAACAGGTAGTATTTATAGTCTCCTTGGGCCTCAAATTCGTAGAGCTAAAAAAAAAAGTCTCCAATATGACATTGTCGGAGATGGACCTAGATACTTTTGGGGGGGCTTGAGCCACCTGACCCCCCCCCCCCCCTGGATCCGCCCCTGGTTTTCAGAAAAGGAGTATTTGAGTCATTCATTCCACAAAAGAATTATAGTTGCTGGTGAGAATTATTGGAGGTACAAAAAATCTTGCAAAAAGGAAGTGTATTTTTTTATAACAAGAAATACAATGTTCCGAATGACTTGCAAATAAGTAGCTTTATTAAGTATATGACAGTTAGATTATCGCAGTGTATATTAAGAATCCCTCATCTGTAATCGCGACATTACGTTAGAAATCCGGCAGGGAAAGTGTAACTGGATAGTACAAACGGAGACCTTGACTGCTGCCATTGTTATCTGAAGCTGTAACTAGTTAAAGTCCCATGTGGTGTTTAAGATGCTTCCCTCCTCTGGCCTTTGACCAGATACTGAGGGAATGAGAAGTGCATCCACTTTTGATCAACCAGAAAATAGTATTAAACAGAAATAATGGCAGCCCTCACCATTTTGTCCGTCAACTGATCAGAAATAATGACAGGATTATTGCTGGCTCAGCCTCCTATTATCACAGGTGCATTAAATTACATTTTTAATCTCTCAGCGTGTCACAGTGTCAATCATTCGTATGGGTATTGACTATACGTGCGGTTAGAAGCCAACGGTAACAACATTTACAGGACTGCGGTGAGAATTAACAATTCAGGACTCCGCGGTACGGTCCGCCATTCTGTTTTATACCTGTCTGAAATATCTTCTTACCTCTCCAGCCATAATTAACGAAAGACCTCACAGTTGTCAACGACTATCGTAGTGCCTCAGGGAGCACAATGCGCTTAGGCTCAGTCCTGAGACCTGACAGAGCTCCTTCCGCCATTACGGTTTTCCGTCAGTCTACCATAATCATTGCCGTACAGAACGAAGCTAGCTCTTGGGGGGGTCCATTAATTACGTGAGCTGAAATAGGGGGAGAGGGGAGTTCCGCCGTAATGTCACCAAGCGGCAGGGGGTCGACGGAAATCTCACGTGAGGTTTCGTATTTCTTGGACTGTAAAGCTTAAAAAAAGTTTACAAACGACGTGGATTTCGACTTCTGGGGGTCTGGGGGGGGGGAATAGGGGGATAATAGGTCTAGAATCCACGCCGAAACCGACCTTGGGTGGGGGAGGGTGGTATAACCACCATCAGTAGGAGGAAAGCTAAAAGAAAAAGGGGGGGTTCCGTCAAAATCCCACGTATAGGGGGTCCGACCAAATGTCACGAGAGGGGGAAGGGAGGATCCGGAATTCCGGATAAAACGCCGCACCTGCTTAATGGATGCATCCTTGTGACATTTTTTACCACCCTCCCACCATTTTTTGCTACTGATTTAATTATGATCATTATGACTATGTGATTATCGTTGTTGTAATTATTTATTAATTTTAAAGATTCTGAATAATTGTATAAATATTTGTAATCAAATGTGTATGGCGAGTTTCCACAACTACTGGTGTGTTGTAGCGATCAGGGTAGTATTAGTCTAGTCCTTAAGAATGTGTAAAGAGTATCTTTGATATTCGTGTGGTGAAGGCCTCTAGCCGAGAGAGAGGCTAACGTTATATGACATTAGTTGGTAATGTCCTGAATTAGTGCAAAAGCAAATCTATAATGGCACGGTTGACTGAGGGAAGCATTAAATCCAATGCGTGTGATTAGAATTGTGTATTTCCTGTGATGTTTTAGTAGTAATACCTCACGCTGAATTTGAGGGTATGTTTCAGGAACTGTAGTAGTCCTAATTATAAAACTTAACAAACTGACGATTCGAGAATGTGAGAGACAATGATAGGGCCAAACCATCCAAAACACGGCGTACAACAGTTTAATGCTAAATCCAAAAGGCTGCATTGGTAAATTAGAGCAGCTAGTCAGTTAAGCTAATCAGGTCATCAGTTTACGCTGGAAGTGGTCTGCTGGCTCAGTGGTTAAGGTGTCTGACTGGAGGTCAAAAGGTCCCCGGTTCGAATCCTTGTCTCGGCGGGGATTTATTTTCAAAGGCGCTTAACCCGACCTTCACCTCTGCCACACATTGCTGTTAAAAGTGAATTACACCAGACGCTTCCGTGGTTCGGATTCCTCGTTAAACTGTAGGTCCCCTGTACCCGGCAGCATTGTCGGGTTAGGTTAAGGTGCATACGGCAGGGGTGGAATGCGCAGCCAATAGAAACCCTGTCACCAGGTCATTACGACCACACGGAATTATTATTATAGTTTATGGTGCATTTATCAATGCAAGAATAATGGTGAGCAGTTGGCACACTGTTCGGAGGAGAGGGTGCAGTGGCTTGTTAGCACCCACCAGCAGGTGTTTGTGTTGTAGGGTGTCAGCCTGGAAACCACTGTGGACCTGAGCGCGCCAGAGGGCTACCAGAACACCGAGCTCTACATGAGACTCGTCACCGACATCAGCAACGGAGACCCACCAGAGTTCTACTCCGACCTCAACGGCTTCACCATGCAGCGGCGTGTCAAGGTACCGCAGCTTAGGTAGAAAGTGTTGGAGATCTCTGAGCTATACAGGGTGTTAAAAAAAGGTACGGCCAAACTTTCAGGAAACATTCCTCACACACAAACAAAGAAAATATATTATGTGGACATGTGTCCGGAAACGCTTACTTTCCATGTTAGAGCTCATTTTAGATTGGTAGAGGCGGACCAATTCCATGGCCCCCACGATCTCCTGACATCAACCCTCTTGACTTCCATTTATGGGGGCATTTGAAAGCCCTTGTCTACGCAACCCCGGTACCAAATGTAGAGAATCTTCGTGCTCGTATTGTGGACGGCTGTGATACAATACGCCATTCTCCAGGGCTGCATCAGCGCATCAGGGATTCCATACGACGGAGGGTGGATGCATGTATCCTCGCTAACGGAGGACATTTTGAACATTTCCTGTAACAAAGTGTTTGAAGTCACGCTGGTACGTTCTGTTGCTGTGTGTTTCCATTCCATGTTTAATGTGATTTGAAGAGAAGTAATAAAATGAGCTCTAACATGGAAAGTAAGCGTTTCCGGACACATGTCCACATAACATATTTTCTTTGTTTGTGTGTGAGGAATGTTTCCTGAAAGTTTGGCTGTAGCTTTTTGTAACACACTGTATAATATTGGAAGGCAATCAGCTACTTGGGATTTATAGCAAATGAAGCTACTGGTTACGAAAGATAAATGAGGAAAGCGAACTATGACATAATTTTTTAATTAATTTAATTGCAACAGATTGCACGCATCGATGTCAATTTACCTACACATATATTATTCTTGTTTCTTGTAACCACTTAATTTTACCTTCTATGAATTTTAATTTTGAATTATTTTAATATTTTCCATAAAGTTATCATCGTATTCCTTAGTACTTATTCCAAACCTTATTCCCTTATCTATGTATAACAGCAAATTTTCCCACCCCCTTGCGGCTGAAGTAGAGTGCCAGCTTGGGGTCATGGTCATTTTTCCCCATCTTTGCACTACTCTTAATTCTGTCACATATACCTTTACACGCCTCATCACCAATATACACCTTGCAAATTCCCGTGACTCTCTTTGCCATCCTCCCATCTTCTTGTGAATCCCGTTCCAGCTCCTTTATCATATCAGTTACTGATTGCGTTCTTCGGTAATTTTGAGAGACAAATCTAGCTGCCTCCCTCTGCGCCCCTCCAACTCCTGTATTTGGACCCAAAGTGTGGGTCCCATACTGTACCACCATATTCAAGCAATGGTCTGACCAGGGTTTTGGAACCCAATTCTATCGCTTCTCTGCTATATACGCTCATTACCCTCTCCAGTAAATGAAGGATTTTGTAATCTTTCCCTTTCACCTGCCCAATGTGTCCTGCCCAGTTGAGTTTATTATCAAATATTTTGCCAAGATTCAACTCTTCAAAAAGCAATTGCTTTTCTACACTATAATCATAATCAAGCAAAAAAAGTACGTCTTCCTATTATTATTCAAAATTAAACGCTGTAAAAAATAAAATAAAAATATACATTCATTCAAAATCTTCAGCGGCCAGAGTCAGACGTTCCAACGCTGTCCGCGTGGCGCCATGTCCTAGAGTGAAGTACAGATGTTTCGGCCAACATGCCATCGGCATCATCTAGGAAGAATTGTGCCAAGACGTGTTCTGCACACTCTACTTAACCAACTCTCCTTATGAAACATTCGGAAGTCTGTATGATTTGACTAGTCTGTCATGTGGTTCGAGCTTGAACAGTATTGTAGGGATCCGGGAGTCAACTGTTCCGTCAGAAGCTTTGAAACTTTAAGCTGCCGTCCTTATTGATGCTGTAACCTCCAGCAACCATTGCCTTCATTCTAAAGAACTGTAGTTGTTTCAGATTCGAAGGTTAGATCATTCATAGAAGAACGTCACAGAGTCACCAACTTGCCCGCGTTGCCTGGCTTGAGAAATCACTTAACCTGAACATTGAGACGGTCCCTTCTTGTCCAAAATCCTGACGTGGCTTGGCTCTAATTGCCGTTTTGGTTGACCAGCCATCAAGCCGCAATGGAGACTCAGAGTTACGCACTGACCAAAGGAGATTGACAGGTGTTTCCTCGGCCTGGCAGGTGGATCGCGTGGGCATCGAGGGTAACTACTTCCCCGCGACCACGGCGGCGCTGCTGCAGGACTCGCGACGCCGGCTGACAGTGCTGCTGAGCCACGCACAGGGCGTCGCCGCGTGGCAGCCGGGCCGGCTGGAGCTCATGCTCGACAGGAGGACACTGTACAACGACTCGCGGGGCGTGGGCGAGGGCGTCGTCGACAACAAGCGCACGCTCAGCCGCCACTGGCTGCTGCTCGAGGACCTGGACGCCAGCCGCGTGCAGTCAGGTATGTACGGTGCCACTAGCCACGTGGCAGCCGGGCCGGCTGGAGCTCATGCTCGACAGGAGGACACTGTACAACGACTCGCGGGGCGTGGGCGAGGGCGTCGGTCGACAACAAGCGCACGCTCAGCCGCCACTGGCTGCTGCTCGAGGACCTGGACGCCAGCCGCGTGCAGTCAGGTATGTACGGTGCCACTAGCCACGTGGCAGCCGGGCCGGCTGGAGCTCATGCTCGACAGGAGGACACTGTACAACGACTCGCGGGGCGTGGGCGAGGGCGTCGTCGACAACAAGCGCACGCTCAGCCGCCACTGGCTGCTGCTCGAGGACCTGGACGCCAGCCGCGTGCAGTCAGGTATGTACGGTGCCACTAGCCACGTGGCAGCCGGGCCGGCTGGAGCTCATGCTCGACAGGAGGACACTGTACAACGACTCGCGGGGCGTGGGCGAGGGCGTCGTCGACAACAAGCGCACGCTCAGCCGCCACTGGCTGCTGCTCGAGGACCTGGACGCCAGCCGCGTGCAGTCAGGTATGTACGGTGCCACTAGCCACGTGGCAGCCGGGCCGGCTGGAGCTCATGCTCGACAGGAGGACACTGTACAACGACTCGCGGGGCGTGGGCGAGGGCGTCGTCGACAACAAGCGCACGCTCAGCCGCCACTGGCTGCTGCTCGAGGACCTGGACGCCAGCCACGTGCAGTCAGGTATGTACGGTGCCACTAGCCACGTGGCAGCCGGGCTGGCTGGAGCTCATGCTCGAGAGGAGGACACTGTACAACGACTCGCGGGGCGTGGGCGAGGGCGTCGTCGACAACAAGCGCACGCTCAGCCGCCACTGGCTGCTGCTCGAGGACCTACAGGCCACAGGTACCGACAAACATATCGAGAATGTAATTGGGAAAGCAAATCGTATGCTCCGATTTGTAGGTCGTAATTTAAAACAATGCACTCCGGAAGTTAAATCGATTGCAAATAAGTCACTAGTGCGTCCTCACCTGGAATATTGTTGTTCTGTATGGGGTCCCCATCAAAAGGGGTTAATAGAGGCATTACGGAAGGTCCAAAGAAGAGCCGTCCAATTCGTGACAAGTATATATAGTTGGAGGGAAAGCGTAAGTGCGATGTTGAAGGAGTTAATTTGGGAAGAGCTGGAACACCGAAGGCGTTGCTCTCTACGGAAGCTAATTAAAAATTCACGACTGACATATTTCAGAATGACAGCAAAGAAATATTGCTACCAGCAACATTGGTGTCTCGAAATGACCACTAAAATAAGATAAGAGAAATCAGGGCCAGAACCGATTCTTTTCTGTATTCATTTTTCCCACGAGCGATTAGGGAGTGGAATAGAAAGGATTTACCGGGTGACTAAACACAAAATCCGACAGGAGTAGCTTTCGATAAAGCTCTCCGGCCATCCTGATCTGGGTTTTCCATGGTTTTCCCAGATCACTCCACGCGAATGCTCGGATGGTTCCTCACAATAGCCCATGGGCGCCTCCTGCCATATCCCGTATATCCCTTCTAAACTATTACCCTCTCGGATAGGTGCAATGCACCCTCTGCCACACACTTTCAGTGAACCGCAGAATAATAGTAATAGTAATAGTAAACTCACGCACCAGGCATCGAAAATAAGTAACAAAAAGACTCCATTTGTTCACGAGTACAAAGTTAACAATTTAGTTGTTGTCACGGTGGATTCCTTGATGTATCTAGGCGAACAGTACATAGCAACATGAAATGGGACTTTCACATAACCTCCGTCGAGGGCAAAGCTAATTCTAGATTACGATTTATTGATCGTTTTTTCAGGAATTGTGGTGCTCATACAAAGGCAATAGCGTACAAAAACACTAGTGCGTCCGAATTTGGATTGCTGTTTTCGAGTTTGGGATCCATATCGCAATGGTGAAAGTACAGGATGGAGCCGCTAGATTCGTGACCACTAGTTACAGTCCTTACGAAGGTGTCACAGAGCTGATACGTGGGTTGGGCTGGGATTGTTTGGCGGACAGACGACGTCGTTTTTATTTTAATTTTTTTGGAGAATCTTTAATTTATGAGTGCAACAAAATACTTCTTCCACCAACCTATTTAAGTCGCAATGACAGGAGGGATAAGATTCGAGAAATAAGATGTCGTACTGATATATTTATGTATTCCTTCTTTCCTCATTCTGTTCGGTATTGGAATGTACTGAATTAGGATTGGTGCTTAGCACCCTCTGCCACCCACAGTATCTGTGAATTGCAGAGTATACATGTAGATCAGGATTTAACATCAGTTTCAGCAAAAATAACCTGTCGTGAATCAGCTTATCAAGAAGATAAATGGGAAAGCAAATCGTTTGCACCGATTTCTATGTCGTAATTTAAAAACAATGCACACCGAAAGTTAACTCGATTGCATACAAGTCATTAGTGCGTCCTCACTTAGAATACTGTTGTCCTGTATGGGGTCCGTATCAAAAAGGGTTAGTGGAGGCATTGGAGAAGGTCCAAAAAAGAGCTGCCCTATTGGTGACTGGTATACATAGTTGGAGAGAAATCGTAAGTGCGATGTTGAAGGCGTTAGGTTGGAAAGATCTGGGACACCGAAGGCGTTGCTCTCGACAGAAGCTAATTCAAAAATTCTCGACTGACTTATTTCGGAATAACAGAAAACAAATATTGCTACCAGCAACATTCATATCTCGGAATGACCGTGAAATAAGATAAGAGAAATCACGGCCAGAACCGATTCATTTCTGAAACTCATTTTTTCCACGAGCGGTTAGGGAATGGAATAGGAAGGCTTTAATGGGAGAGTAAACTTAAAATCTGACAGGAGTACTTCTCAATAAACCCCTGCAGCCATCCAGATCTAGGTTTTCCATGGTTTTCCCAGAGCTCTCCTGGAAAATGCCGGGAAGGTTCCTAAAAATAGCCCATAGGTGCCTCCTGTCATATCCCTTCCCATGCACAAGAGGTTACACATTAGGATTGGTATAATGCACCCTCCGCGACCGACGTTTAGTGAATCACGGAGTAGTAATTATAAAACAGTTACTTAAATCATTGAATACGCACTTACATGCCCATAGTGGTGAGACACCCCTCCAGTAACATGCAAGACGTCTATTAGCAAGGTATAGTGGAGCAACTCTTCAAGACCTAGAGTCGACTAGTCTATCCACGGAATCTGTGAGCATGTGCTCTCGACTGCCATCTTTAATTGCTTGGGTGTGAGAGATGCAGGATCTTGTGCACTATGGATCCCAAATATTATCCACGCTTCCTGGAGGCGGCATACTGGTCCCATACCGTGGCAGTATGTGTTTGCACGTGAATCACAGCATAAAAAAATCTCACATGACCAATAAATATCATTTAATAATCTACGCTCTCTCCTTGTCGGTCTTTAAACAGCTGGCTTTGCTGTCTTTGTCAGGTGTTGGATAGCTTCAGGTGTTGCAAGCTATCCGATATCTGATGAAGACAGCAGAGTCAGCTGTCGAAACGTTGTGTTTACACTGAAACATCCGGCTGAAAACCCTAGAAGATTATGTTGCATCAGTACGCCGGGAAAGTCTCCACTCTTACTCTCTCTCCTGTAAGATGCAAATTTAAAAACTATTCTTCCTTTTCTTCTTCACTACCTTTTCCCAACAATAGGGGTTGACTGCCTTCGATGGGCTTTACTCATAGATGGCATTGTCAAATGTCGAGCTATGGTTTCACGACCACATTCCCTTGTAGACGCCAATCATTTTATAGCTACTGCCAGCTCCTTCTAAGTACTAACGGGGGAAAATAAGTGTTGCCGTTTAAAATGTGTGGCTATGTTCTGGATGTGATTTTGTTTTTTATTTGTGAAATATTCACTTTATGAGGTGGAAATTGGGAACTTGGCCTTGAAGGCAGAACAAAATATATATATATATATATATTTATATAACAAACCGCAACAAATTCGGCCGGTACGATGTGGCCTGAATTCCCGGTCCTTTGTACCTCCATGATGCAGTGTGTGGCGCCCGCATCGCACACAGTGGGAGGGGAGTGAAACTACTTTTCTTATAGCTTTGAAGGTAACTAATATTCATTACGGGGCGTCCATAAATTACGTGAGGTGAAATAGGGGGAGTACGGCGAAATCTCACCAAATCTCACCATCTCGGAAATTTCGTCGAAACGTGGGGAATGTAACCGGCTGTTGGAAGGGCGAGACCTAAAGGGAAAAATAAGGTCTCAAAAAGTTGCGAGGGCGATTTCAAGGGGGGGGGTTCACGGACCAAATCTCACCGGAGGGGGGGGGGGTCGCGCCAGATCTCACAAAGTCTTACCAGAGTGGGAGGGCGGAAATTCGGTAAAACACCACACATTATTTACGGATGCCCCCTTAACTCCTTAAACTATAATATTGTCTTTGCTATCACTTAATAGTATCACGTGGGAATGCATATGCTCGTACTCACCATAACTCATGGTCATAGAGAGGCAAACAGTGTTTGACTGGTGGACATATAGTGGTTACAGTGAGAGTGCATGAGCCACGTGTACTTGTTGTTGTAACCTGCTGCCCCCGTGCTGCAGGCGGCGAGGTGGTGCGCCTCTCCCTAGCGGCCAGCCACCTGTCCAACGCGCTGCTGTGCCCCACCACGCTGCTGGTGGCCGAGGGCCGCCTGCGGCCGCAGCGCCGCCTCCTGCTGCTGACGCGACCGCTGCCCTGCGACGTCCACCTGGTCACCCTGCGCACGGCGCCGGACCCCGGCAATGCCGCCAACCCGTCGGCGTCGGCTCTCCTGGTGCTGCACCGGCAGGTACGAGCAGACACCCTGCAGGACGCAGCGGTGCCACTGACGAGAGCAGAGTCATAATGACTATAAACGAACGCAGTTTCTCTCGGCGTTGTTTATTTATGAATGTTTCTCGGGAAACAAACCGAGTAAAACCATTGTTCATACACAATATTTCGGCGACATAAAGTTCCGACCCCATCTTCAGGTGTATTCGAATCCCAAGAGGAATATTGTTAAGACTCTAAATTTACATTTATTTACAAGCAGGAGCGTAGCTATAACAGGGCCAGGCGGTGCAATGCACCGGGGCCCCCACGCTCAGGGGGCGCCTGAGCGAAGCTGAGGGGTCCTCAAGCGCTGCCTAGGGGGACCCCAAGCGTGGCCCAGAGGGCCCACGGGACTTCATGGCAAATGGGCGACCTTTATTTTTTTTATTTTTTTTTTTTTTTAACCTAGATACGCTACTGCTAAGGGGCCCCCATGCTCAGCCCTACCAGCAGATCTAAAAAAAATAAGGTCGCCAATCTAACCTGAGGGCCCCAAATAATTTTTTTTTTTTTTGCACTGCGGCCCTTGTTGACCTAGCTAAGCCACTGTTTACAAGTTGTGCGCAGTAAATCTTTAATCAATCATTGCTTCCAAAATCTCTTGTTACGAGCAGATCAGTTATTCCTTGCGACTAATGTCAGAGTTCTCCCTTCCATTAACTTCCAATAGTATCTATTTGAACACAACATTCCCAATGTGTTGTACTGCTGATGCTGACATAGACTGATCAGACTGCCAACTGCTCTCCACCTCGCTGACTGCTGGCTGCCATCTACAAATCCAAAGCGGCCTCAGGTGATACACCGTCGATGATCCAAGCCAGCGATACATGATCTCAGATCTGAGAGAGCCTCCCTGCTCTGTGCACGCTGGTTTTGTTCACCATTCCCACACTGATTTCCCTAGGTGGATCGTCCTTCGCCGATTCGCTCATCCTTGGATAAATGACGTCATGCTATGCTTATTTCAGCTGAACACGTGACCCACACAGCTGTCCACTGCCTCCTGTGTCGCCACATTGCGATGTCTGAAACTGTGTATCTTTACTGTCGTAACCGATCTGGCTCTGGTAACGCTATGCGGAATCATATATGCAACATATCCCTCATAAACCTCTAGTAAAAAACCTTGTTGGCTACCACACTACAACACGTTGTTTACAAATTAAATTGGCAACGACAGACGTTGTTACGTTGCCTAGCAGCATCTCAGACTTCATTAGACGCCCACAGAGCGTTGCTGAAGAGCATCCTCAATGACAGGTATACACGCATCACTTAACTGGAAACCACAATACCGGATAACCAGACAAGACGCGAGGCGAATTAAACGCTTCTATAGTGACGCTGTTCCAGAAGCCTCTTAGTTGATTCCAAATCGAATCCATGTCCTTGTTCCAAACCATGTTCCGCCACCGCGGATTTGTCCTTTTGCCCCAAGCGAACATATCGCACATGTTCCAAACAACATTGTTTAACACACTGTACTGTCTGGCCGATGCGCTTCTTTCCTCATTCACACGGGATACAATAAATTTCCAGAGTATGAAGGACAAAGTCATTCGTTGGAGAACGCAAAATGTTCCTGAAGATGGCGTATTGTGTATAAATAATAATATTACTACGGTTTTTTTTCCCCCGAGAAACATTATTAAATAATAAATATGTTTGGAGTCGCTAGTGTTGTGGACTGGCGAATCTCTTTGCTTTCGTTCTGCCACTTCCCGAGAGGTATATTTAAACTATGGGCAAGACACTCTGTCGTGTGAGTGGTAGTACTAGTAAATGATACTCTCAGTAAGGGTATATAGACATTTACAATTTATTTACATAAGGTTTATATACATGATTAAACATCCCTATCTCTCTTGAACTTCTACATATGTAAGACATCCATTACTTATCTCTCCTACTTGATTCCCACTTATCTCTCTCTAATGGTTTCCTCCCACCTGATAGAATTACTGTAGGCTCCTGGCTGCGCCCATTGTAGACTCGGCTGACTTCGACGGCTGCTCCTCGCCGCTAAGTCCTTCTCCGCCATCGTTCTCAGACGAGCCCTGCAACCTAGTTTGCCATTGGTCGCCAGCTACATCGACCCGACTAGTTACATAGGTCTATAGTTAGATAGATAGATCCCCTCCATGGAACCAGCGATAGGGAAGATCCAAATGCGATGGCTGATTTTCTCCCATCCTTTCCCTAAATACTGTCCTGCTGACACCTGACCTGATTTATTGTCATTGCCTTCTGCATAGCCACATTCTAATGCCTGCAAATGTTTTCTACTGCTGTTGCAATTGGTCTGCTTTGGCTGGTGCTGTACCAAATCATAAATACTTCAGCAAAAATCCCCGAGGCCACTACACTAGCGATTGGTTTTCCATCACCATCATGCCGGTCCTGTGGCACATCATCTTCCATATGTTATGCTTCTCAATAATTTCCCCGTCACTATTTCCAATTCCTCAGTATCTCCGTGCGTCATCTGTGCGTCTTAGCCATGGTCTACTGATAGGTGTCGTCCCTTCCCCCTTTCTCAAGAGTGTTAACTTTCTTTGCTCCTCCATTTTCAATATTTTTTTAGTTATGGCTTTACACCATGTCGGTGTCGAGGTCATTAGAGGTGGGACGGAGCTGAGGACAAGGAACGGGAAGGAAATCGGTCATGGCCTTTAATTTTAATTGAAGCATACTGGCATTTGTCTGGAGAGATTTGGGAAAACCATGGAAAAAACAAATCTGGATGCCCGGACAGGGATTCGAACCGGTGTCCTCTCAAATACGAGGCCAGACCGTTAAATGCTCACCCATTTTTAGAAAATGTCTCTTTGGTTGCAATGCTTTCTTTTTTTAGTGTTTCTTTTGATTACATCAAAATTGCTTCCATTTTGTATCTGATGCCTCTCAGTAGTAAGTTCGTCTATTCTACCTCCTGTCTGCCTAAAGGCGCTATCTCACCGGGACGCCATGGTGACGTTCGTTCAGCGAGCAGACGTGTGCCATAGTGTGTACTCGTTGCAGGGTTACGACTGTGCGGTGAACGGCTCGCGTGTGCCGCGGTGCGGCCGTCTCACCTCCTCGGAGCGGTCGACGCTCTTCCGACGGGGGACCTCGTTCAGAGAGCAGACGCCTGCGCGGCGCGTGGCCCCGGTGTCCCTGACGGGGCTGCGCGAGACGCCGTCGCCCGCGGGGCCCGTCGTCGTGGAGGACCTGGGCTGGGGCCCCTCCGCCCCTCGCCTCGCGCCAGGCGAGATGGCCACTCTCAACGTCACCTTCCACTCGC
>JARYHS010015796.1:0-30135 GCA_031002005.1 Vandiemenella viatica
GACTAAATAGTGTAAGTTGGTAGCATATAATTTTAACGTTAGCGATTGGTAACACTGCCTCCGGGGCAGACGAACGAAGGCGGCAAGAGAGTGTGGACAAGAGATGCCCGCAGGATATTGTTATGTTGGGGTATAGTGTTCCTAAGAGGCTACTGCCAAAAAAGGAGTAGTATTTTTTGTTATTGTGATTTGAAAAGTGTGATATGTAACAGTTTATCAAAAAGCTAACACTGTAATAGTTTGAGTAAAAACTGACTGCAAAATACATCTAGTAAAAATATTGGGTGTGGATTGGTTTCTATCATTTCAAACTGTTTACATGAGCTTTGGATTTTCGTTTTCCTATTAAACCTTATGTGTGACGTGAGTTATTGTCAGAGATACAATGGCTGAATGGTTTGACAAAATCCAAGACTGGCTCCTCTTGCAGTAATGTGTTGAGATCCATGTCGTCGGGGAGTGCTTTTTGTGGGGGGGGGGGGCTTCAGCCACCTAGCCCTCCTCCCCCCCTTGGATCTGTCACTGGGTGTTGCTTATGGCTCAGCAAATGCAACCTATCTTGGATAAAAAGAAAATACAAAAACGGAAGGGTTTACGTTAAAATGGATTTCGATTATTTATTCAATCACTGAGGATGATTGAATAAATAATCGAAACATGTCTGCCAAAAAACTAAGTTTCCATTTAACTGCACAAGACGGATAAGTCACAGAAACCTTATTATATTCCTAGAAATTACCCATTGCTTCACACACATGGATCTTGGCATTTATATAAATACTTTACCCTTTTTTAGTACCGAATATTCAATGGCTGCCGGTACTCAGCAACATATCACCACCTCACATCAGAAGGACAAAAGATCCTAATCAAACTATGGTCATGAATTCTGAAAAACGAGGCTCTTCCCATCCATGAAGATATTAAGGAATACAAAACACGGCTGAAGTCACGTCGCCCTGCCTGGAAGACTGCTGTCAGTCTAATATCTAACTCCTTCAGCCCTACAGATAGCTGGACATCAGAAAAGGGATCGTCAACACCACAGGGCATAGTGCATATTACCAATCCCTGCTCAAAACTACCAGGATTCAACTTACCACGGTCAATTTGGTGCAAATTAAATCGTATTAGATGTGGTATGGGAAGAACTGCTTCAACTCTCCACACCTGGGGCTGGGCAGATTCTCCGTACTGTGACTGCGGTGAGGTCGCACAAACTGTGTCGCACATTGTGCAGGACTGCCAACTGCGTGCCTTTCCTGGTAGTCTGGAAGACTTAAATTAGGCTACGCCGGAGGTGGTGGCCTGGTTGGAGCGCCTCGACGTCACGTTGTAGTGGTTGTGACTGGAGAACCTGTCTCAGTGGCTGGCTGCGGGCATTTTACACTGAACTACGTGTATATAAAGTGTGTTTACTTTGAAACAAGTTGTTAATTGATTACAGTATAATTATTGTTGAATTTTTAAATGTCATATAGCATCATACCCAAAACAAAAATAAAATAAAGTACCAAATATTAATGAGGAAAAGCAAAAAATATAAATTTTATTTAAACATTTTTTTCTTTTAGTTTTTACCTTAAATTTGATTTTCATACCGATGTTCAAAATATTTATTTAAGATTTATATTTCAACACAATATAATAGATGAAATATAAGAAATTTTAATTAAAGCTACATGAAACATTATCACTAACGGTCCAATAATACCAAGAATTAATTGTCCTTTTGATCAGAAATATGGAACACACTTTCCTGAGGACATACTGCTTGATAGAAAGTGCATGTTAAAGCAAAAAGAAATGTACCTTAGATATAAGGCAACACAAAATGTATCGTCTGTGATAGTCATGGCAGTAAAGGTGCCGGCCATTTCTATACATATCTTTGCCACTAATGACAACATAGCATTTGCAGCATTAAATGTAGGATCAATGGCAAGTTTTCCTAATACCATATGAATACATTCCTATGCTATAAGAAATACATGTTATTTCTTGCTTAATAGCTTCTATGCTAGTTACCCACATTTCAATCCGTTTTCTTCAACATATCTCAAAATTGAAATGGTTAGAGTGAAATGTGACCTGGACAAGAAAAAGTGTTTTATTAAAGTCACTGGGAAATGCAGGCTGGACATGCACAACTGGTGTTTTGTGTTCAGGAGTAGTTTTCTTTGTGATATATATCATCACTAACATAGCACTCATTAAAGCAGCTTATTAATTATTAACAATAATTGAATTCGTGATCCCTTATGTTGTTGTAAGAATTTTCTTGTCCAAACTGCATTTTAACCTAACCACAATCTGTACTGATATAGCTACTATAAAATCAATGTAGATACACCTGAACACATTAAATGAATTGCTACTTACAATCTTCCAGGATTCTAAGAACACGTTGTAAAAATTAGAATAATTTCATAATACACCTTCAGTTTGACCTGCAACGTGCGTAATAATAAATTCACTATATCATGATGTAAAGTTTGCTCTTGTTTTCTACCTAGCGGTTATGGTTAGTTTTGAAGTGTGACCTGGACCAGATTATAAATACATATAACTGATTTTTTTTTACTTCTGACATCTTTATAACAACCAGTAAGCGATGTATTGCAAAATTTGATTCTTTACTTTCGAATTGTCTCATCAAGTTATATAAGAATTCACTATCAAATTGCGGCAATATTGTTATCTTGTAAACATTTTAATATCGAAATTGAGCAGAAATTTGCTTACCACAAATATCGTAATTCTGTTACTGAAGGGTTTGTATATTACATAGAGGTATGACTAACGAATTATGTTTAGTAAAATTTATCAAAATTTGAAAAACTGAGTAAATATAAATAAAGACAAATATATTGCAATCAATCCAAAGATATATTTGTCTTAGGTGAACCTTTTCAAGCACATAATGTTTACGGTAAATTAAATATTAGTAATGCTTATTATGTTTGATTTAGGTATTCTGTTTATTTAGTGCATTCCAGAAAACTAAAACACTAAATATTCAAAGTCAAAACATTAAGCTGTGTGATCTCGTCAGTTTTTCATGAAAGGAGTGAACATCTCAAATAGAGCGTGATCTATGGCATATAATGATTTCAATTACTCGCTCCATCCCTTGGGGGGCATCCACAAATTACGTGAGGTGTTTTCCCGGATTTCTGGATCCCCCCCCTCCCCTCTGGTGAGATCTGGTCACACCCTAACTTTTTTGACAAAATACCCTTCTAAAATCGACTTGGCGCAAATTGAAGACTTTTTTTTTTTTTGCTCTACTGTCCCCAAATTTTTCGCAAAATCTCACGTGAGATTTCCGTAGACCCCCCTCCCTCCTGGTGAGATTTCGCCGGACCCCCCCCCCCCCCAATTTCACCTGACGTAATTAATTGATGTCCCCTTGGTATGTATAAGTCATCAGCTATTTCCGCAGATTTTAATCCAGACCATTAGGTCTAAAAATTTGAAACACCATACAAATTGATGCAGTAGTTGTGCAAAACCCCTCAGACATATGCAGCTTGCTTATAGATTTATAATAGTATAGATTTCTAAAAGGCATTTTTGTGACTAGCCAATCTTCGTTCATACCTAATTGAAATCAATGTATTATGCAGATTGCGTGTAGTAATGTATGTAATATTTAGCGTAGTAGCTGCCCAATATGACATTGTTTACACAGGTTGGCATTGAGATTTTGTTGACCCCTTGGTGGAGATGCATTACAATACATCGCTCAGCTGTCAGAACTGCGTACATTGCTTCTCAGGGCATTAAATGCGAGGAACCTCGAATGTGGCTTGGGAAGCATTCTGTCTACGACCTCTCTAGAAGAACTGCACCTCTGTTCTGTACAGGAAGTAAGCCTTTTTCCCTTTGAAAGGTTTCCTGGGAAGCTCATCACGCTCAGGTTTGTAACATGTCGTACTGTGCTGACACATGTTTGGTTCCTGTAACTGAACATGTTTATATAAATTTCTACAATATTTCCAGTGATTTCTTTGAATGGACAAAAATTATACTGTGCATTTCCCAGATAATTGTGGCATTTTGATGTAAGGATTGGATATCAGTAGAGAAGGTAGGTAGGTATACAGGAGTGAAGGGATATGTCTTCTGATAGTTAGTGAGATTCATATATATTTGGATAGTAGAATTACCACTGCTTAACAAAGTAGATTACTGCAATTTCTAAACATGGAAATACATGAACACACATAAGGCGTTGAAATTTTCTGGCTCATATCCCCTTTCCTAAAATTTTTGAGATATTTACAAAAAGCTGAGCCATTGCACATGTAAATTTTCCTTAGCTGGTGGCTTTTTTTTCATAAAAATCTTTGTAGATGCACACACAATTTACCAAAATTCGATTGCAATTGGATGGGTGGTATAGGAAAGTATATTACACAAACAAACAAACATTCATTTTATTTATATAGATGATTTATACATGTCGTGAGGGGCCGAGTTGTGGGCTTGATTGATTTTGGTGGGCGTCTGTGATTGGGGACGAAGTTGAGAGGATTTTCACCAACCTTCGGAATATTTCTAAACTCCTAAAATCTGCTTGCGGATCTTCTTACTTCAAGTGATGTCTTCTGTACTTGTTCCGCGATCTTGAAGCTGCTAATAAGAGGTAATATCACGCCAGGACTGACACCAGCTGGTGTATGTCCAGCAATGAGGACAGGAAGGCTAGCGCTTGTTAAATGTCTAGCTGAGAATCTATCCTAGTTATGACCAATAAGGCTGACTGGTTGCAGAAGTATCTGTTTATTAGAATACTTGCTGTATGTACATATTACAGACATTAGTGTATTCTACAAGATTAGTTCCGACCTGCGGTAAAAGAGATAATGACTGGTTGATATTGATTAAAGGCATGGCAATATGATCTTAACAGAAAGTATGCGGTTAGGCTCAGACTATGAGAGACGGTTTGCTACAATTTAGCCCATATTAACTACTGGACTGCTCCTGATCTACTGAGAGCGAAATGAGTGTTTCGTGGCCATACACCACCTTGCATTTGATGTCACCTATACAGATCAATCCACTTGGAGTGACCGCTGTCAGCGAGTAATCATTGTATAGAGGACAAATACCTTCCTGCTGAGTTCGTGTCAGCAAGCTGTATCCAACTCGCAGCTCGCTAACTCCAGAAAATATTACATCCACCAGATTTACCATTTCTCTTTAATAAAACCCTACACCTCAAAAATGGCACTGACAATATAACTAGTTCTTTTCATTGCATCTTTTATGCTGCCTGCTAGAATACTTCCTTGTTATTGCCCAAATTTTGTTGATACAGAATCAGAAAATCAGCTGCACAGTGTAATATATACATAAACGAAGTGCCTTTGTATGTTTATTGCAGGGTCCTAAATGTGTGTTTTGCCTCGATGGACGATAGTGTACTGGATCGCCTACAGGAGCAGATGCCAGGCCTGCAAGTGATGCTCTCAAAATCGAGTCATTAGGAAGAAATTATTGTGAACCCATGATATTTCTTGATTTGACTGTGCTGTGTTGTCATTACCTTTGATTAGTAATAGTACCTTTATCTGTTTGTCAGGGGTGACCAACCCAAATGATGCGTCATAACTCCGTGGGCCACATATAAAATTATATATTCGCAAGAATCTTATTTTAAAATCGAAGTTAATTTCTTCTCATAATTTTGACAGTTAATATTTGTATATATGGATGCACAAATAATATATATTTTTTTTAAACTTTTGTCATTATCAAATAAATACGTTTTGTAAAAATGTGATGAATCTCGTGGACCAGAAAAATGCTGCAGGTTGGCCACCCCTCATTTATGTAGTTAAGTAATGTAACTAATCTTTTGTCGCATATTTGCGGTGTATCACTTGTTACAATACTTGCCTTTCATTGTTGAAGTTTTGTTAGATACTTTGATCTATAGAGCGGTGTTTCCAAACAGAGTGAGTTTTGTATGTGAAGGGTAGAACGTGAGCCCTGCGAGGTGTACAGCAGCGGGCAGCCAGCGTGGATGTGCAGCCCTTCTGTAATGAGGCTGATAGCAGAAATGATAACTCAGACCTTCTACTGTCAAAATTAATGATGTATGTGTATTTTTACGGAGCGTGCACAAACCACGTAGCCCCATTTTGGCCTCCTGTGAACCCCCCCTCCCCCCACTTAGCCCTAAGTGGCTTTTGCCACTACCCCCCCCCCCCCCCACGTAGCACATAGCTTTTTTCCCTTTTGATTCCAGAGGACATTTTGTACTGTTTTCTCTTGTCAGACTATTGTAAATTACATACGGAGATAATTAACTCAGGGAAATAAATTTCACATGCTGTTGCGAGTTCTGTTTCTCATTTTTACTGTGAAAAATGCTATGAAAGAAAGCTAAGTGGCCTTGCTCGGAACCCCCCCCCCCTACGTAGCCCAGCGTAGCCTTTCAGCCCCCCCCCCCCCCCCCGGACCAAGCCATGTAGTTTGTGCACGGTCCCTTACAAGCAAATTCTTTGTCTTTCCAGAATAAAACTTTAATTTAAAAAAATGCTTGTTGTTTTTATTTTTATTGTGGTTTGGGATAAGTAATATATTTACCAATAGTTTGAAAGAATAGTGACTACCTGGAAATAAGGAGACTAGGAAAATTAGTATTTTATTTCTAACTAGGTAGCACGTGATAATTAGGGTGCTTACCTCAGTGGAAGAATAAATGGTGGGGGAACTAAGTTTGTTGGTTGTTAAGGTGAGCATAGAATAGTAAGTATTGGCAGGTGACTTAGATTTGCCAGGTGTCACCTGGGAAGGAGGATTTTTACGCAGACGTTAGGGCAGAGCACAAGGCTACCTAGTATAAGAGGGGGTAACCAAAAATCATCGGAATAGCATTGCCGTGGGCGGAGCTTGTGTAATGTGCATGTCTACTGCTATGCATTTATAGTGCAACTCATTGGCGTTTACAGTGCAACTCATTGGCAGTTCAGTGCCACCTGTGTTGTCGACCTGCTTGTTCTGTTAATCTGCAGTGATTTTTTTTTTTCTTTGCTAGTGCTGATTTGCCATTGTTTTGTTTTTAGTGATAAGTTTAAATGAACAACGTACAGCTTGAAATTTTGTTTTTCGCACTCAATCCTGCTGAAACGGTTTTAATGTTGAACACAGCTTGCAAAGATGACGCTATGGGAAAAACTCATGTATACGAGAGGTTCACTCTGTTTAAAAATGGTGACATGCCGACTGATGAAAAACCTCGTACTGAACGACCATCAACTGCCCAAATCAACCAAAATGTTGAAAAAAATTCAGGAGCTTGTGTCGACAGACAACTGATCAACTGTCAGAGATTAGTGGGTTTTCTTGGAACTCGGTTCAGCGAATTTTAACTGGAGATTTCATAATGAAATGGGTCATTGGTTTGTTCCTCAGTTTCTGATTTACAATCAAAAAGAAGATTACGCAACAATGTTAATAAGAAAAAGACCCGATTTGTGGCAGACAGGAGACTGGTTGTTCCCCCACGACAATGCACCTGCACACACAGCTGTCTCTGTTAGGCAGTTTAAATGGCATGGTTCCACTGCCCCACGCACCTTACTCGCCTGACCTGGCTCCGTGCGACTCTTTCTTATTTCCACGCATGAAAAGGGGAATGGAAGGAAACCAATTTAAAAACATCGATAAAGGAGCTAGAATGGGATTCATTGCAAGACATGAGGAGGGTCATGGGAGTGTACAGGGCATATACTGGCGATGAGGCATGGAAAGATATTGCAATAGGTATGAAAAGTAGTGCATGGAAGGGAAAAGATGACCATAACCACAAGCTGGCACTCGATTTCAGGCACAAGGGTGTGGGAAGATTCTCTTTTTTAGGTAAGGGTGTCAGGGATTGGAATGAGTTACCAAGGGGAATGATGAATAACTTACTGACAACGTTAAAAGAATTTAAAGATAAAATTTGTAGAGGGCAAATGTAGGTGGGTGCAAGATAGGGGGAAGTTGGGTGTGTAGGGAAACTGCCACCGGAGCATGCGCTCGATTGCAATTAAATTAAATTAAAATGAGGGATCAGCATTTCAGCCATTTCTAAAGATGAATACAGAAAATGTTTCACACAGTGGACGCACCGGTTGGAGAGAATTTTGAAGGGGATGAGGTTGTTTTGTAAAAAGAAATGAAAATATATAGCTTTTTAAAAAATAAAAATTATTCCTTTTTTTGGGGTACCCTCTCGTAGCTGAAAGACTATGGGCAAGGGATGTTAAGGAATTCGACCACCTTGTTCTATGTAGGAATGTGGAGTGATTTCAGAAAACCTAGGAAAATCAAAATCAGGATAGCTGGACCAGGGACGAAACCCGTGTCGCCCTGATAAGGTCGACAAAATGATGGAAAATGCTGTATCTGATTCATAATCCAAAGTAAAACATATCTATGTTGCTGTAATAAAAAGGAAATCTGCGACTGCGCACACTGCTTTTAACAACACATTCATATGAAAATGGAACAAGCTGTCAGTGTAATGTTTGGAACTGCTAAAAACTAGTACAGCCTATATTTCCCCTCATTTATTTCATATCAACATTACTTATTTTACTGGATAATGGAAACAAAGATACTGCCGTGAGGCACTGAAAATAAGATAGGAAAGGGGGGAAAAGAAACAGATGGCGAGAAACGTGACCACATCTTTCCCCCCGGCCATATGTCTCGCTTCTAACATGACTAAGAGTCACGCCAAAATATTGTGCATTTTTTTTTTTTTTTTTTTTTTTTTTTTTTTTTTTTTTTTTTTTTTTTTTTTGTGCGTGTCTCGCCCTCCTGCCTTCATCTGTGGTATGTGATGGGTATCTGTTCTTTTTCCCCTATCCTATCTTATCTTATTTACTTATTTTACTGGTAAACAGGGCAAAATAACATAGCGATGAAGCACAGTTGAACTTAATATTCCACGTCCTGTGGCTTTTAGTGTTCAATCACAAGGTGACTAAGTGAAATCATCAACTCTTGGACTGTCGCCTGTGTTCCTGTATCTTCCTGACAGTAGATCACTTTCCATACAGTCAGCTTCCTGAACCTGTCCTGGAAGCATCAAAATTTGTTTCATTTCCCTCTCTTTTTGTGGCATTTCATGAACCAAATCACTCAGAACTCTCAAAGTGAAAAATTATTAAAACTGCCAATTTTTGCAGACAACAGGAAAAACAATGACTATGCTGTCACACCGTTTACTTACAGTCACTGATAAAAAAAATATTTATTCATCATGCAGTGCTACTGCGGACAGAGTGCAGTCTTTTTTTAAAAAAATTTCTTTTTAAAAAAAATTGACAAGTCACATTAATAGACAGTTACTTGGTGGTCTAGAACCTAATTCAAGTAGCAATAATAGTAAGAGATATTTCAACATATCCTAAAGATAAGAATGCTTGCTGTATAATATTTCAAGTAGAGAATCACTATTTAGTATAGTTGGTACTACACAGAAAACATTGACAGAGGAACTTGAAAGATTTAAATTAATAAATTTCAGTGGAATTTAACAGAATGATCCGAATGTAACAACGTAAAAACAGCACAAAGAGTATAAAGCAAAGCTCTATCACACTATAAAGATTCTCGCCGTCAGAAATAATTTCATTAAAAATAAAAAAATAGGAATCTACAACCTGGAAAGAAATGGACGGATGAACGGAAGAGAGAGCACTCCAAGAGGATGAAGAGATTTTGGGAAGAAGAGAGGAGAAACAGCTGAAGATTAAATCATGATTTCAAGTTCAATTGCTCTCCTAAAGGGGAATAATCACAAATAATAATAGTACAAAAAAACTAGGCATAATTTTCAGACTCTATACTGCATGGCGGACAATAATGTTGGCATCTAATTAGGAGAACATTAATATTATTTAACACGAAGTTTAATATAAATATTAATAAAAAAATAAGGGAAAAAACACAAGCATGTAAAAATCTAATATTACATTTGTTAATGTTACATTATTTTCATTCAGGTACAATTACAAGCTAAAAAAAAAATCAATTATACAGAAAATAGTCTGTGCTTATTATGTGTGTAGCTTTTGATGTTCTCACTTTCTCTCTGGCCCCTAGTCAAGTGCGTTTAAATCTACTGTACTCGATTCCCGACGTTCATCGTCTGTGTGGAGGCCTGCCAAGTCTATATGATGGCCTCCGATAAAAAGGAACCAGTGTCCTGGGTTTGCGCCCCAGCCTTCCCAGAGTACTGGATCCACGAACATGTCTTCCAGATCCAAGACCGGGTCTGAGTTATAGCTGGGTTCGAACAGCACCTCCAAGCCCGGCCTCAGCTCCTGCAGCCTCGTCACTGCACTCTCGTCCACTCTGCAATTCCTCAAATTCAGGACCCTGCAGGCAGACAACAATCTTTATGTCAATGTCCCCCGTAATAGGGTACTTGACTAATTTTGGGAAAGTAGTCAGTATTGTAGCTGGTCATCTACTATAAACAAAAAAATATTATTTCTTGAAATAACGAACGGAAAATAGCAAAATTTTGCATTTTTATGCGATGATTTGAATATTGGCGCCAAAACGCTCCCAGCTGTCAGTTGGCCTCTTGTGACGTCAGTTGTTGGCTCGTGCCATTGTAAACATACAGGCGGTTTGCTTATTTTATTAATAAAATGAGTTCTAGAGTTTACAAATGGTGTGTGGTGCCTCTGTGTGTAAACACGACCTTAAATGCACCAAACAAATTGTTTCCATTCCACGCAACGAAGTAGTTGGAAAAAGTGGTTAATGCTTGCACGACGCGATCCGGCTTATGTGCCTACAACACCCTGGATATATTTTTGTGAAGACCACATTGACGTAAGTTTGTGCTAAATATTATATTATATTTAATAAGCTATGTACCTCAATATTTTGTGCTATGATAAACTTAAATTATTACCGGTAAATAAATTACGACCCTGGAGGTTAATTAAAATGCTGTTCGTTGTAAATGCATAATTTTTTTTTTATTGATATAGTGGCCGAACGATTTGGAAAACTATATGGAGTATCATATAATGGGATCAGTATCAAAAGTACTAATGAATCAAAAAAAAAATTCCTTACTTTTGATTTCTGTCTTCGAGTTACTGAAGAATCCATCATCGAATTTAGATTTGGAGAAATTTTTCTTCTGGTCGAGGCCGCATTTCGACCTAACCACTTTTGAGATAGTATATCTCGAGAACTAAGCGAGATATCAAAAAATGTTATTCCTTACAATCAATTTGTCACGTTACTTAAGAATCTATCACGATTATCGTAGAATCCCCGCTTCAACGAATATCGAAAAATATTTCGACCTGAATAGGACGATAGTTTACGACTTTCTTAGAAAACATGATCAAAATATTTTTCTAGCTATACAAAAACTTGTATAACCACTAATATAGAAAGAAAAAGCTTTATATTCACAACATTACTGCCGAAAAAATAGCGTCGAACGAATGTGAACAGACTTAACTTTAACTAACCCAGCGCGGCAAAAAATATTTGTAGAAATCACTCAAGGATTTTTTAAAATAGTAATTATACTAACAATTAAATACTGCACATGATTCTGCGAAGCAACAGTCATATTAAACATATTTTAAAAGATACTACAATGAAATACTCGAAATTACTCGAAATGTAGACCTGTTGATTAAAATCGCAAATTACCAATCTGTATTAAGTAAAACGCACCACTAACACACACGCTTCTAATACCTTATATTCTAACGTTTTATCGTAATATGGTATGATGTATAACATATAACAAGTAAGTATTTACTTGGACGTTTTGACATTCCGGAATTCTGGTGATCAGAAATTGGTGTTTGATGCAAAAACACTCCCAGCATCATCGCGTCAATTCTGGGCAAATTAAGAGTTATTTGCCTTGATAAACCCAACTTCCATTGCGACTATAAGAAGAACAAATGTTTTACAGCCAGCACTGAAACCTTAACAAACTTAAGTAAGCGACGGAAAGATGTTCTCCGCATGAGAATACACGGCAGCTAAACTGGCGCGGCCCCAACAACTGACGTCATGCGCTCCGATTGGTGTTTCGTGTCACGTGACTAACAGCTGTCTTTTTGCATTTTTATTTGATTAAAAATAGTATGTTTTTAACTCCTATCCAAAAAATGAAGTTGATTTTCGGTATCCTAACAACTTACTCTATCAGTGTAAATTAAGGTTTCATGGTTTTATTGTTAGTGTCAAGTACCCCATTCTAAATGACCGATACTCCCTTAACGAAATTGTGAAAATGAAAAGCAAAGAGCAATATATAACTGTTTAACAAAAAGCATTAGTTAATTTTCATTTATGTATCCTGTACACAGAAATGTATATTAACTATCGCTTACACCACCAGAAAGATGGACAATATATCAATAGAATATGTGAAGAAAACAATGATAAAATTCCCCAGGCTTAGACCTATTGACAAACCTAAAAGATGGTGAATAATGGCTGAGGAAAGCGACAACTAACAGATCATTGTAAACGTCAGTTGACTGCAAGGAAAGATAATGGGAATTTATACAACATTTTACACTTTTAGCAGGCGTCATATTAATGAAATATTTCACTTACTTTTTCGGGACTCATGCTGCTTTTTTCGATGTATTACTACTGACGGTTTGGTGCCCAGTTCACTTGTTTACAGCTCTGATGAAGGCCCCAGGTTGGGGTGCCGAAACGTCGGTAGTAATACATCGAAAAAAGCAGCGCAAATCCCGAAAAAGTGAGCAACAAATAACAAATGCTCCCTTCTCTTCACATATATACATGACCGATTTGTGAACAAAGATACAACAGTACAATAGAAAAAGTTAAATACCTGAGATGCACAAGTTTATCAGCGAGTCTGTCGAAGGGTAAACTGCGGATATTACGTGAAGAGTGGCAGCTCAGGGTCTGTAGCGAGGCCATATCCAGTATTCTTTGCAGTCCAGGTTCGAGGAGTCTCATATCTAAGTCGTCGAGAGATAATTTACGCAGCGTTGTCACCTTCGCCACACTCGCTATTGCTTCTCCACGCAGGCCGGTACAGTGACTCAAATTCAACCTGTGTGCAAAATGACAAATTTGAATTGGCTGCAGTTTAAATAATAATGATACAACATTATCTGCCTGTATGGCTCGGTGCTCGATCAGGGAGATACAATGGGTCCAGGTCCATACATATCAACTGCCCTGACTGCGGTTTCTCACAATCATCTAGTGAAATACTGTGATGGTCCACAATATCCACCTGTAGTGATCATATAAGTCACCACATGTTTTATACATCGCCAAACGTTCATTAAAAAAAGGGCAAAGTGTTTTGTGTAAAGGGGACGTGTGTGGAGTAGTCGGTCAGGTGTGGACTGTTTCGGTTAGGTGCCGACCTGTCGGCAAGCTGGAGACGGACAACGGTCTGGCCTCGAACGGGGTGGACGACTTGGTGGCCGCAGCAGGAGCAAGGGGGGGGGTGACAGTGAATCTCCCTCTTTAGGGAGACATTTAAGGTACGCACACACTACGGCTGGCCGCACAGCATCGCATCACATCGCCGAAATGCGTCGGTAACACGGATTCTAATCGGGTAACGCACACCACAGGCGAGTCGAGGCGGGAGGTGTTTTTTGGTAGCGAATAGCGTGACATTTAAGGTACGCGCACACTACGGCGGGCCGCACAGCATCGCGTCACGTCGCAGAAATGCGTCAGAAATCGCTAACACGGATTCTAATGGGGTAACGCACACCACAGGCGAGTCGAGGCGGGTTGGCTGCGTCGCACCGTGCCGCATTGTCGGATCGCTTGGCCGGGCATATTTTTCCGCCAGTCGCAACCTGGTTTGCAATAGGAGCTCCAACAGCACTGACTGACTTTTATAGCTTGTATCTGTCAATTTCCGTGAATTAACTGCATTACTTCAACAAAATTGGCTGCAAACTTGCACGCAGGATGGTGGATGTTTTTGGAAAAAATATAAGTAATTACAATCTGAAATTTTAATTATTTTAAGAACGTTACTAAAGATGAAAAATTATAAAATTTCTCGCTCACTCTTTTTCTTTGCTTGTATGTTTAAACTTAAACTATTCAAATGTAATGAATAAAGAGCACTTCATCTCATTAGTAATGACTTTCAAAGAGTTTCATGATTTACAAGATGCAAAAGAAAAAATATGTGGAAGGAAATAGGAAACTAGTTAAAACAACTGTGTAATTTATTTTTTGTTTAATTTATGTATGTATTATAATTTTCTATTGCTTTCTTTGAATTCCACTTGTAAAGCTTCATGTCGGCAATTAAAAATATTTTGTGAAATTATTCCAAATCTCAATGATTTCTGATATTACTTAGAAACCTGTGTAAGTGAAGTATTGAAATTTCTCTGTCAGTATCGTTCTTAACTTAACCAAATTCAGATACCGTTAATCAAAAGGTTGTGAATGCAGCACGTGGTTAGTATTACTTTATTTATCTTATTAGATAACACCGACATTCTTCTTTCATAGATCCGAAGCCTTCTACCTATAACACCAAACAAGTTTTTCGCTCACCCTCCTTAGTTTATTGAGCCTGTAATTGAAAGTTTGTTTCTCTCCATTTCCTTTTACCTGATATCCTAGAATTGGCACCATCTCGAAAGAGGAAAAAGCTTCATCCACTACTATTATATACTGCATTCTAACTCACTTCCCTGGATCAATCTGTCGACATATAAATTCGGTTTTCCTGCAGCCGTGCCGTGGTTAAATGTTTTGCCATGTTAATTTTACTCCTAATCCCCCAACGATCAAAATACCAATGGTATTCAGCATGTACAAAGGCTAGTAAAACCATGAAAAACATTTATTTTTGTGTATTAAAATTAAAGAGAACATCAATTCTGTAGAACTGTTAAAACATGCTTGCCATCCAATGTGCTTATGCAATGCGGAAAATTCCATTTTAAATTAAACCCATTGCCTTTTCCGCTTAATTTTCTTCTTCTTCAATGAATATCTCAAGGAAAGAGCTGTTAGTCAGACATGTGCATTTGCAGTGCAGGAGCAGCTGAATTGATTGTGAAGAACCGATGGCGGTGACAATAAAACAAATGAGACTTGCTGTGTTCAGAAGTGCATTGCAGCATTTTTGCTCAATGCGATGCGACACGGCATGGCCCGCCATAATGTGCGTGTACCTTTAGAGCGCACCAGAAACTTGCTTGAATGGAAAAGCCAACCAGGTCACTGGAATTTGCATGCATTTGACTCCCTCAAAGCTCTTCTGTTGCATGTGGATGAGAGGAGGGCGACAGGAGGGAAGAGGACATATTGGTGCTGGACGTCGTACTTGAATGGCGAGGGTTGTTGTTGTCCTCAAGTTTTTCTATGTAGTGCTATGAAGACAAAAATTCAGTTTGCATCAGTGATCATAGTGCATACTGCTTATAGCTGCATAGCAAACTATGGTAATATACTTTTCTGCCTAATATAAGTAATTTTCGCTACCAAAGTGATTAGGTCCAGTGCAATCCTCTGAGCAATGAAAATTGCAGAATAGTGTCTCAGTAATCAACACTATTCATCGCGTTACCTAGCCATGGAACAGGGCTTGTTTTAATGAATATTTAATAAAGGCCCTTCTGGAACAGAACTCTGATATTTAATAATGACTGCAAATGATTTATGTGAATTTATTCAAGATTAAATTAACAATATTTTTGATTTATTATTGCTATAATAAAATATAATTGTTCTAATTAACATCATTAATTTTCTTAGTCAACTGTGAGGCATAAACTCTGTCCTAACATTTCCTATTTTGGAATGGTGCCCGTAAATAAACTTCTAAACAAATAATTGTAATAAGTTACACTCAAAATAAAATTATTCTCACTACAAAGAGCTCACTTACTTGGGAACCTTGAGACCTGTCCAGAACGGATTTCGATCCCCCGAGTATATGTTGAAGGGTAATTATTCCATATGTCTGTCTTACAATTATTTCTTCTAAATGAGCTCTGGTATCGAGATATTAACACGCAAACATATGTGAATATCATTTAAATATTATAATTTTAGAACACTGCTTTAAAGCTTCAGCGTGCGCTAACTTCCCATTTAGCAAACCCGGGTTCAAATCCCCATACTGCCAAATATTTTTTTTTTTTTTTTTTTTTTTTTTTTATATATGCAGTAATCATTGAGCATTGATTTTATTTCATTTAAAATTCATTTACAAATTTCTATTATGCGAAAAACAAAATATTACAGAATATAAAGTCCCAACTTTTTTTTTTAGAAAATCATTATTTCATTGTTTATTGTTGATAAGTTTATTGTTTATGTGTTTCTTTTTAATAAAACGGTTATATTTCATGTTCATCGTTTCTATACTTGTATCTCTACAATTAATATCGTAAAGTAAATAAATATATTACAGCCATAAGGTCAGGGGTTTTTTCCTCCCTACAACAGATATACTTATTTCCGTGGAGTGGTGGTAGCATGTAAATGTTTGAAACTAACATAATGTCTGTGACGAAACAATCAACAAAATGATCGAAGAAATGACAAATGCTTATAAATATTGCAAAATGCTCTTGTTAGACGCGATTTTCCTAACAGAATCACCTCCTGGTGAAATTTCTTCATCCTCTATTGCATCAACTTTCTGTGCCCGTATTCCGCCCAATGATACAATACTCTTGGTATGATGCACAACTGATCAAAGAAAAAAATATTTTCAGGAATGTTAGCGACGTTTGTTTCTCAATATCCTTATTAAAAAAGAAATGTGCATGTGGCAAAGTGGCATTTATCGAATGCGCTTGGTGCCAACTCGAAATATGTTTTGAATGTTTTTACGATAATTACCACCCGCAAAAATGTTCTACAGAGGAAATGGAACTTTAACAAAATATCCCTTTTATGCTCGTAGCATTGTAAAAAAAATTGTTTATTGTATCTATTTTACGTAATTATATTACTGTAAGTAATTATATTATTGTAAATAATTGTATTATTGTAAATAATTATATTATTTTAAATAATGTTTTAAAAGTTATTTCGCATAATAAAAATTCGTAAATGAATTTTAAATGAAATAAAATCAATGCTCAATGATTACTGCACATAAAAAAAAGAAATAAAAATATTTGGAAGCATGGGGATTTGAACCCGGGTTCGCAAAATGGGAAGCAGGCACGCTACCGATACACCACGCTGAAGCTGTTAAACAATGTACTAAAATTACAATATTTAAACAATATTAACATATGTTTGCACGTTAATTTCTTGATACCTAGGGCTCATTTAGAAGAAATAATTGTAACACAACATATGGAGTAAATACCTTTCAACATATACTCCGGGGACTGAAATCCGTTCTGAACAGGTCTGATGGTCTCCAAGTTAGATACGAGAGAAAAGAGGGCATTTCACACCTTATAAAATACACTTACAATACATAACATAATAAGTTATGCATTTCAAAGCAGATAGCGACACAAGCTCACTGGGCCTAACAAACCCAGTTTCGATTTGGGCAGGACATAAACCAGTACCCTCCCTCATGATTCACACTGGGCACCTGTGTACAATTTGGTGCCAGTGGGCACATGATCTTAGCCAGATCCACACCCACACTCTGCGATTCACAAATATTGTGGTTGGCAGAGGGTGCTTTGCACCAAAATGAACTCTAGGCATTCCTATCATGAACAGCCCGAGGAAAGAAAGAATACGTATAAGCATCAGTACGGCATCCTATTTCTCTAATCTTATCTGTCCTGTCATTACGACCTGAATAGATTGGTGAATGAAGTATTTTATTGCACTCGGGAGGGCACTGATCCAGGAAATGTTCCATGGCCCAGAGGCCATGTCAGTCTGGATATTTGTATACAAGGACGTGATGTCAATGATAACCAGTAATGAGTTGGAAGGGAGAGCGGTGGGTATCGTAGAAAGCTGGAAGAGAAAGCGTTTACATGAAAGACGAATTTCGCATATTCATCAACACATTAGGACAAAACTGACATCTGTCTGCCAGGCAATCCCGGAGTAATTTATGTATCAGTTCTGTGACACTTTCGTAAGGGCTGTAGCGAGCAGTCACAAATCAAGCGGCTATCCTCTGTATTTTTCTAACTAGCTCGTACCCGCGACTTCGTAAGCGTGGATTATGAATTTTTTTGCCAGAATTAAATATAGAAAGTTGATGGTAACGAAGGATTGGTCCCAAACAATATTGAGTCGGAATAATATGACAGGAAAGCTATCACTATATCATTGTACCGTCGAACCTGTCTCTTGAAGAGAATCAATTTCCAACATATTTCTGTCACCATTCGATAAGGTCTCAAAATTTCGTGACTACAACTGTTGATCATACTGGAAAAAAATATCCTGTGCCCTTCATACAGATTTCCTTATAAAATTCCATCACAACGATATAGCAATTTAGTCGTCAAAACGTAACAAAAGGACAGAGACTTATTTCCGTATTTATAATAATATTACTGTGGTTCACACTCACACACTGACTGCGAACAACACCTGAGGGATCATTATAACGTAAAAAAGTGTACACCTACAACATTGCAAGACTACCTACGATTTGCCTCGCATTGCACCCCTAACTTTCTAATATCTACAGTTTAACATTCAATCCCAATAACCTACGGCCTAGGCCTGACTCTTGCGATGAAAAACAATTTTTTAAAATCTTAGCCTCCATGGAGATTTGAACCGGAGACCACGACGTTCGTAACCAAGCACTTTAACCACTGAGCTGCCAGTTCACTACAGGCAAATACGATCTGGAGACGTCCACATCCAACGTGTCTGTCTATCGCCGTATTTCGAAGTTATGAGACAACATGCATTATTTATACAGATAATTTTTCAACCAAATGTAGACAGTATTTTTCTCCTTGTTTCAAAGGATAAGTGTGCAAAGTTTCATCGAGATCGGATGAAAACTGTGGATTTGTATGAAGAACAAACAAACCAGTCACAAATCAAGCGGCTCTCCTCTGTATTTTTTCTAATGTGTCAATCAGCCCCTCACGATAAGGAACCAAAATATACGAGGCCAAATCAAAAAGCCTTTGCCCCTATTTTTAATAGCAGAAATAAGCACATACAGGTAATTACAAATATTTGTACCATTCTATATACCATACCCTATTTTTCCACATAGTCCCCACACCAGTTCAAACATTTGTCACATCGCAGCACTAAATTTGAGATACTCCTGTGGAATAATTTGTCCGACTGACTGTGGAACCACTGTCAGATTGCTCTCTCGGCTTTATTGCTGCACGGGAATCGCTGTCTTGCAGGTACTTCTTCAACCAACTGATAACGTAAAAATCACTCGGGGTGAGGTCCAGACTCTACGGTGGATTGTCCAGATTTTCACAGTGAAATTACCGGAGCTCGACAATGGCCTCGCATTGTCGTGGAGGATAGCCATGTTTTCCACATCGAGAATCCCTCGGTGTTTCTTACTGCAGATGTGACAGTGTGGAACAATAACTGTCGGCATTGACAGTTGCGCATAGTGGCAAAAAATCCAGAGGGGTGGTCCATGGTGGCCCCAGAATACTGTTAGCATCTCATTACCAACAGATAGTACTGTACGGATTTTTGTTTGTTTGTTTGTTTGTTCAGGTGAACCCGGATGTTTCCACACTGTGACCTGCTGCTTTGATTCTGTCTGGCCTGTGATGTAATCCGCGTTTCATTGCCAGTAACAATGCGGTCTACATCTACATCTATACTCTGCAATTCACAAATACTGTGGGTGGCAGAGGGTGCTAAGCACCAATCCTAATTCAGTGCATTCCAATCCTGAACAGTACAAGGAAAGAAAGAATACATACATGTATCAGTACGGCATCTTATTTCTCAAATCTTATCCCTCCTGTCATTGCGAACTAAATAGGTTGGTGGAAGAAGTATTTCGTTGCACTCATAAATCAAAGATTTTTGCATATTCTCCAACAAATTCAAACGAAGACATCGTCTGTCCGCCAAACAATCCCATCCCAACCCACGTATCAGCTCTGTGACACTTGGGTAAGGAGTGTAACTAGCAGTCACGAATCGAGCGGCTCTCCTCTGTACTTTCTCCAACGTGTCAATCAATCCCTTGCGATACGGATTTCAAATTCCACAACAGTATTCCAAATGCGGACGCACTAGTCCAGGAAACTGTCATCCTCCTGGGCATACCATTGCAGATGATTCAGTGAAGCAATCATTCAGTTGCCTTTTATGATGACATCCAACTGCTTAGGCACACGCAAACTTGAAATCTTTTGGCACCCTAAGGACCGGTGAATGGTGACATAAACACTCCCATACGAAATGCCAAGTCCCCAGGAAATGACCTTGAGATGCAAATGCCAATTCACTTTCACCATTGCATCCATGCAGGAAATGTTGTTGTCAGTCAGCGACTATTGCAGATTGCCTGAAAGCACATTGTCGTTCAAGTATTCACGGCCTTATGCAATCTCACACCACCATCCTCTCACTCTTCTCAAAGTGAGACACTTCTTCCTCGTACGTGGGCCGCATTTCCCTGGGCACTTTAATGGGCATTTGTCCCTCGCTCCACAGAAAATGAATCACACTTCGCTACTCGTATGCCGTGGGTGTGAGGAGCACAATCACCATCTTTAACAACTGACAGCATTGCTTTGACATACGGGGTCTGTACCAAAATTAGTAGGACTGATTTTTTTGTTGAAGATATGTTTACAATTCCTTAATCCTCATCGAAATAGCACCCTTTGGCAGTAACACACTTAGAATTACGCAGCTGCCATTGGCCGTACACCTTCTGTTGAGAGCCCTCATTGATGCTGCTTGAACGTCCTGAATCGAGTCAAACCGCTGTCCCTTCAGCTACCTTTTCATCCGTGTGAGTAAATAAAGTCAGATGGAGCCAGATGAGGACTGTAGGTGGGGTGCAGCAAAGTGGCAATGTTGAATCGGGCCAACAGTTGTCTGATGACAGCGCGCCTTGCCACAGCACATTGTTGTGATGCAGAATCCAGTTGGCAAAGATGACTGGTCGGACGCGATTCACTCGGTCTCACAGGCACTTGCACGTAAAAGTTTGAATTGACAGTTCCCCCAGGAGAAACCAACTCCTTATGAATCACCCCACGACGGTCAAAAAACACGATCAACATTGTCTTGATCTTTGATTTGTTCGTGCGAGCCTTCATTGGATGGGAGGACATAGATGGCAACTGTGTGTGGCTGCCCAAGGGTGTTATTTCAAAGAGGATTAAGGAATTGTAAACATATCTTCAATATATATATATATATTTTTAAAATTAGTCCTACTACTTTTAGTATAGACTTTATAGAGCTACCAGCAAATAAAGCCTGGCCATTCCAAATAAGGTAGGTCCACCCTTGGGAATTGATATGTTTACTTCACATTAAGAGCCGTAGTTTGGCAAAAAAAGGCAAAGACTTTCTGATTTTTCCTCATATATATTTTATGTTAGGAAACATTAAACATATGGATAGGAAAATAACCACCACTCACTAAAGTTGAAGTTTGCTGCGGTGTCGAAATATAGACAGACATGTTGACGCATAGAGCAGTGAAATTTTTGGCCTCATATCCCCCCTTCAACAATAAAATGAGGTAGCTGCATGATGGAGGCTGGCCTGACTGGGTCTCCATTTGGCCCACTAGTCAAATTGTGCAATATCAGGATTTTTAGTGGTATTCAAATTTTGGACTGCACGGGAACATAAGGGCAGGCTAATGTTCCGAACATTGCGAGGGAGGAATGCCGTATTCTGCACTTAGCATATCGTATTCCTTTGACATCTGCTTCTACCATGTGAAAACAAGGAATGGACTCCCTGCAACATTCTGTATTATCCCAAATAATTCGCCGGAGACTATCAGCAGCCGGACTAGGGAATTTCCATCCCGTGTGTAGGCAGCATTAATACCGCAACACAAACGGTTGCATTTGGAGTGGAACAATGACCGAGAAGCACTGATAGGTAATGAATGGTGTCTCATTGCATTCAGCACTACCTCGACTGACTTGTCGGTGAGTATGGTGGCATCCTAGGGAGAGGTACAATTCTTCCAATATATTGGAGAGGTATGGTGGCATTACTCCTGGTGTCATGGTATCACTTCATGTCACTGCCGGTATTAACATGACAGCACAACAGTATGTCACAGACATTTTTCAACAGGACAATGCTAGTCCATATATGGCACATGTTTTTATGAACTGTCTAAGTGTTGTTGAGATGCTTTTGTAACCAGCAAGATCCGCAGATATCACTCCGATAGCACTCGCGTGGGACCGGCTAAGACATCAACTTGGTCCTAGTGCCGATATCCAGGATATAAAGGACCAGTTACAACAGTTATGGGACATCTTGTCTTCAGAGAGGACACAACAGCTTTATGACACCTAAGGATTGCAATCCCACAGGATTTTTGCGGGATTTGCACCAACAGTTTTTTAACACTTATATTTAAAACATAGTTATATAAAGCATTAATGAATTAAATAATAAATGTCTGTTAATTAAATTAATAAATCAATTTTAATGTTAAATGACAAAAATTAACAGTTAGCAATATTTTAATTGGCAAGATGACATTAAAATTGTCTTAAGTATATTTCGAGGTTTTACATTTTTGTTTTTAAAATAAATAATAGAAATAAAAATTGGAAAATATTCAGTCTTAGATCATACGAGGGCGAGTCAAATGAAAACCTTAAATTTGTAATAAAAAAATCAAAATTTCGCACCGCTATCCTGTAAGTTGGTAAGCGTGCTACAAGCAGCGTGCAGAATAGCCTGTAGGTGGCAGCATAGTGTAGATGCACAAATACTGTCGCAGTATCAGTATAAAGATGGCTGCCCCACTTGTTTTTGAGTAGTGAAGGTGTGAAACCTATTGAAATTCATCGAAGAATGAAGGTTCAGTACAGTGATGCATGTTAGTCACAGCAGCAAGTCTACGAATGGAGTAGGAAGTTCGCAAATGGTGTGACTTCAGTGGAAGACGCTCCTCGTCCAGGTCAGGCACAACGAGTTGTACCTCCACAGAACATTGCAGCAGTTGAAGCCATAGTGATGGAAAACCGCCGAGTGACACTGAATGACATTGCAGCATGTTTAAAGATTAGTCATGGTTCAGCACACCACATTATGCATGATGTGCTACAGTTTCACAAAGTGTCTGCGAGATGGGTGCCACAGCAGCTGACTCCTGAAATGAGAGAACGACGTGTTGATGCTTCTGAAGAACTTCTTCGGCGCTTTTAACGAGAAGGTGATGGCTTCCTTGCAAGAATCGTTACTGGGGCACGAAACCTGGGTTCACTTCCACCAACTGGAAACGAAGAGAGCGAGCAAGGAATGGCGCCATTCCTCATCAACAAAACCAAAGACGTTTCGAACAGAACCATCAGCAGGGAAGGTTATGCTGACTCTCTTTTGGGACGAAAAAGGCGTCATTTTGGAGCATTACATGCCTAGAGGGACCACCGTCACCAATGCATCATACACAGATCTCCTAACAAATCATTTTTGGCCTGCAATCAAATCAAAGCGACGTGGATTGGTGTCATCAGGTATCCTTTTGCAACATGACAATGCAAGGCCCCACACTGCCCGTACAACAGTTGTAACAATCACAGACCTGCATTTTGAGTGTCTTCCTCATCCACCATAATCAACCAGACCTTGCCCCAAGTGATTTCCATATGTTTGGACCACTCAAAGAAGCAATGGGAGGAAAGAAGTTCCGTTCTGATGAAGAGGTACGCCACGTGGTGCATGAGTGGTTGCACGGAGTACCAAAAGAATTTTTTTCTAAAGGAATTTATGCACTTTGTAAGCGCTGGACGACTTGTATTGAGCGTGGGGGAGATTATGTTTGAAAGTGATATACCTTTGTACCACTTCTGCACAATAAATAATAATTTTTAAAAAATTTAAGGTTTTCATTTGACTCACACTCGTATTATGTGCCTTACAATACATCACATCAGTTTAAAAACATGGTACACATAATAATGCCAAGTCACCAGAGTTTTTTATCATTATTATAAATAAACATTCCATAAAACCGAGAGAAAGCATTATATGTCACAAAATGAAGTGATATACTCTGTAAAGTGTAGACTTGGCTCAGAACAAGATCTCATAACTGTCACTGCACAAGAACAAGACTTGGCCTATTATTACAAGAATTGTTTTTGTGGGATTAATTATTATGTCTTCTGAATCCTTGATTGATCTTATAATTGATTCATTGTTATTAAAAGAAACTACTCACCAAGACACAAACTGTCTAGTATTTCAGCTTTATTTTAAGTGCCATAATGACTTTTTTAGAGTCGAAATTTTTTTTGGTAAAAAAAAGGAGACTTTCTTGGTGTATGATGGCAGTGAAGTCCTCACGGATCTATCGCCGGATTTTGTTGTAAAAACACAAAATTTGACACGTGAGGAAGACAGAAGAGGCAGCTGTCGAAGTATTTTGTTTTTCGGCAATATAACAGTAAAGACCTCATTATAACTTTTTTTCCCTTTAGTCGAAATAGTAATAAGAAGTTGAAAGGATGCATGCTATTCACTCAAAAATAATGTATTGTGGCGATAGACCAAATCATCCCAAGAGGGATTAATCGAAAGCCAGAGCGGCACATGTAAGCAGGCGGCTTTCGTCAAGGAATATGTGTTTCAAACACACTGAGGTGGCGGTCGATACAACAATAAATCAAAGGATATGCAATTGCTTTTTGATAGCTGCTAAATAAATAGGTAGAGCGTTCTGGTAGCTCAGTGGCTAAGGCGCTTGCTTTCAAAACATTCGCTGCTCCGGTCCCGGTTCGAATCCTGGCAGGCGCAGGAATTTTGAGAGTTGTGTTTGATCATATGAGTTATGCCAGGACGCTCCGTGGTTCGGATGCCACGTTAAACTGTAGGTCCCAGAGGAAAGGAACTGGCCGTCCTACCTCTGACACAATGGCTTAGTATGCCTCCACAGGGAGTATCCAACCAACTTTCGGGTTGTGCACTAAGTTAAGTTAGTTAAGTTTTAAATAAATAGGTATGCAATCGTTAAAATTACGATAACATTAGTTTCGTGTCAATGAATAATCAAATTTTTAGGCACAAATACAGGAAGTTGTCACAATATTACTTTATCTGCAAACACATAAAATGGGAATAATGAAACAGTAAATAAAAGCTTTAACTATGTAGTTCAGATGATGTTTACGACACATAAAAAAATACTTATTATATAGTAAGAAAATCGTACTTAATATGCAACGTAACTCAAATTATAGATATGTGTACTCAAAACATATGTAAGTTTTAATAAATACATAAAATTGCATGTATTAACTTATGAATGATGAAGGTTGACAAAAACAAATGTTTATGGACACGAGTAAATGGACAGACAAACAGTGCAATACATACTATACAGATCGAGTGAGGTCGGAAAATGACAGGACAGCGTGTCAGGCAGGCTGACCCACGTTTTCACTGCATTTTGCAGATTGCGCATCCACTTAATTTTGTATGGGATCCACCAGAATGTCTAATGATGCGGGATCCCGTGGGATTGTGGGATCCCGCTTTGCTCGATTGCAATCCCTAATGACACCCTTCCCAACTGAATCAGGCCAGAGAAGGGGGTATAATACAGAAAAAAAGAAACTAAACCAATCAATAGCTAATACAATACCTTTTCACAGAAGGTAGAATAAATCAGCAACTTACGTCTCAAGCTTGCAGAGGCGGTGCAACTGTTTGAGAGCTTTGTCAGTGAGCTTAACACATTCCCTCAGGTCCAACTCTCTCAGCTCCGGACAGCGTCTGCACGCGGCCGCGACTGTGTCGTCCCCCACATCGCTGTATGTCAGGTTTAGCACCTGCAGGCGGCTGAGTCCACCAGCCCTAAAAGACAGAAAAATGGCAATAAAACATCTAGGTCATTTTCGAGCAGTTTTATTCCACACTGTTTGAGGGCATTGGTTTGAAAAATGAGATAGCGAAATGAACCACCATTTACCTTAGATGGTGGTTGCATGCCATTAACACATAAAAAAGACAAGAACATGAATAACATTGAATATTTCGGTCCTTGGCCCTTCGTCAACAGGAGAATGTTATGGAGGATGGGTGGTGTAGGAGATCGTCTCACAGAATGACTGTTAGCCAGGAACATGGTGGGGAGAGGGGAATAGTGAAATGGAGCTAATACCCGAGCAATCCAAAACGTTGCAAAAAGTGCAGAATAATACATTAAAATCTTCACAACATAAATCTGAGTAAAGCGGCCCACAGACGATCAACTTGGTTGTCAACCTTGTCGTCAACTAGGCGTGTTGAAGACTAAGTTGAACGTCTGTGGGCAGGTTGGTGGTTGAGATTCAGGTTGAGGTTTTGGTTGAAGTAAGATCAAAGTTTTGATATTTGCTGGGTGGCGTCTAATGTCGGTGACCTTGTTGTAGCGTATGTGGGGAAGTTGACAACAATGTTCTCAACATCAGTTGTAAACTTGGAAGTGTTCTGTATATGTTATTGTTTTTCATGACTACATTTTCATTTGATCAGTTGATATTTATATTATCATTTTTTGAGGTCAATTACTGTTTATTGAATATGGAAAGTGTACCTACCAAACATTCAAATTTAAGTGAACTTTCCAATACTTTAAAAGAACTTCCGAAGCTGTGGAATTGAAATAGGAAATTTTTCAGGATCACAACAAAAAGAAGAATGAGTGAGCAGAACTATTTAGTTCTTTGCTAACAAATAGAGCTAAATACGTATATTGACAGTTATAAGAATACAGTCAGAAATTTTAGTACTTGTTACCGGAGGGAATTGAAAAACGTGAAACTGAACTAAAGAACTAGAGCCGGAGTCAAAGAAGAGTACGTGCTAAGTTAATGGTACTTCAGATCACTGAAATTCTTACGTTACACTACAAGTCTCAATGATAGAGTGAGGCGATATAGAGGTAAGAAAATTTTAAAACCTCGACGTTCTGCCCACTAGCTAAAAACATCATGGTTTCGAACAGCTGACCGTGCGTGTTGGGTGAGCGGTGACCTTCTGTCCTCTCATTCGAGAAGACGCGGGTTTGAATTTCCATCCGCCCATCCAAATTAGGGTTTTCCATGGTTTCTGCAAATCACTCCAAGTGAATGCATGAATGGTTCCTTCAAAAGGCCATTGTCAAATTCCTTCCCGTTCCTTGCCTTCAGTTCTTTCCTGCCTCATGATCCTGACGTCGGCAAGACGTAATGCAAAAAAAAAAAAAAAAAAAAGTGAACAATCGTTTATTCACATTAATACAATCGTCATGTTCGTATCATTTTCAATAAATGGTCGCACTTTATCCAATTCATTTCAAATTTTACTTCCCATTCTCAAAAAGTTTTGGACATCGTCAGTTGCAGTGACATGTTGTTCGCTCATTATATCGGAATTAGAATTCCGGACGCGGTTTTAAATATCATGCCTTTGTGACAAGCAGGAGACACGCATCTCTCTTAAAACTAAAAACTGGAATGCTTCCTCATTCATTTTTTCAGTAATAAAGCTGTACTGTAACCAAAATACTTAAAAACAGTAATTCAAAATAATAAAATTCATCAAATAAAACCCAATGATGTGACATACTCGAATGTGATGTTTACAACTTGGTCGCCAACATTTAGTTTCGTCTGTGGCAAACGCTGACAACCAAGTCTGTGGGCCCCTTAAGGAAAAGTAAATAAGTAAACAAAACAAAACAAATAAATAAAATAAAATAAACTATGAGTTTAAACATCACCTCTGGTATGTGGTGGTTCAATTAAGACAGTGGGGATGGGGGCAAGGAGATCTACATCTAAATATATACTCTGCAATTCACAAAATTGTGGGTGGCAGAGGGTGCTCAGCACCAAACCTAATCTCTTTGCTGTGCATTCCAATCCCTAATGGTACGAGGGAAAAAGGAATTCATATAAGAATCATTGTGGCACCTTATTTCTCTAATTTTATCTTTCCTGTCATTCCGACCCAAATAGGTTGGTGGACGAAGTATTTCACTACACTTGTAAGTGAAAGTGGGAGTACGCATGTTTATCAATAAGTTTAAACGAAACGTGTGTCGTCTATCTACCAGAGACTCCCAGCCTAGTCTACTAATCAGTTCTGTGACGCTTTCACAAGGACTGTAGCAAGCGGTCACGAATCGAGAGGCTCTTCTCTGTACTTTCTCTATACTCTCAATGAACCCCTTATGAAACGGATCCCAGATTGTAACGGGTTAATGGCATTTCCCCATTACTTTGGAAGATAATTTGAGAAGTTTTACATATTGGCGGTTTGGGTGGTTGTGTGGTGACTTCAGCATCTGCCACGTCCGTGGGTTTAGGGAGGTAGGACCCAGTTTTAAAGCATGGGTTGAAACTGGTCGTCGTCTAGTGATGTCAGTATCTGCCTGGTCCGTGAGTTCGGGGGTGTAAACCCCAAATTCGGAAGCATGGTGCGCTTGCGAGAAAGACGCACCTAGGCTTCTGGGCGGGCAGTCTGCCGGTGGCCGTGGAGTAGGTGAGTCCGTCATGAAAGTGAACTGTCAGTCGAGTCGACGAGAATGCTGTAAGACTTAGATGTGCACTGGGGTGGGTACACAAACTGCATCTTAACTTTGATCGTGCAAACCTAATGAATTGCAGTACTAAGTTCTTCACAGTCGCCACCATAGTTTTAACCAGAAACTAAGGAAAAGGTTCACGTTCAATGATAAAAGTTCACTTCTGATATGATGAGTATATTCTTCAAAACATTACAAAGTTAAAGTACTGCATAGGCATTCAGACAACTTTTCCAAATTTAATTTACAGATTCGACTGACCACTCGAGCATGACCGAAACCCCACGTTACTATTACTTCTCAATTACATGAATCTTCAGAATAAAACTTCCCTAAGCTGACAAAATTTCTACCTGATGTTGAACAAACTAAAAGTTTGCCGCGCCACGAGCCCAGAGCTAGCCACCCGACATAACGCGTTTACATCGTCTCACTGCTGCTTCTAGAATGGTCGCCTTTACGAATGGGCGCGCTTAGGCTAAGGGGGAGGTATATATAGAATCGGACCGTGTGAACTTCCTTGTTTCGACTTTCCCAAGGATTTGATGCGATAGCTGATCAGTTTCTGACAAACTGTTGCGAAATCCAATTTGACCACGACTGTAAAATTAATCCTAGCTCTCTGAAATTTTGATAGTAGCAAGATATTATTACAAACGTCGAATTAAGTTATTATAAAAAATGTTGTTACTTTAATAGTTTAGCCAGAAAAGAGTCGTAAAGATGTGATTGCCATAACTACCGAAATATTGCTTCTATCGAGCTGAAACAAATTTAATTCTATTCTCCTATTGCTCATCTATTACCTGATTTCAAATAAAGAATTTTACCTACTTCTTTAAAATGTCTAAAACTCGAAAATAAAATTTAATGTCTTGAAATATTTCGAATATTGACTTGAAAATACCTCTAAACAAATTTCCCTAATGAAAAACTATTACTGTAAAAATTTGGAATCTCTAAGTTAATTCCCTGATTTATTACGAATTTTTGTAGATATCACCCTCGGCGAATGTCGAGCGATTGCATCATTGCTTACTCGCGCCAAAACCCATTTTATTTTATTACTAATAAAATGCTTTAATATTTTGAAATGAATCTTTTACAGAAGTCTTTAATTTTAAATAAACTTTACTCTGAATATAATTTCTTTTCATGAATCCCCGAAAAAGACTGAAATATCGAACTTTTACCTAAATCACATGTCTGGCTATATCAAATTATATTCAAAAACGATCTTTAGGTTACATGAATCTTTCTAAAACTTTAATATGTTATCTAAACCGAAATTACGATACTTTATCTCTATCACTTGACTTCTTAACTGTTTTCCTGATAGCTAAATGCTTCGTGTTTAGAGTGGAAAAATTACGTGATAAAATTCAAAACCGGCAAATCACTTTCAAACATATTCAGACTCTAAGTAAGATTTTTTAATA
>JARYHS010015798.1:0-13000 GCA_031002005.1 Vandiemenella viatica
AAAGAGGGGATTGATCACAACAATCTTATCACTATAGAAAATGGCAGAGGAATATCCGTCACGATTAAAACAGTGACAATATGTAATATTTACGCTCCGTCCGGAACACACAAAAGAAACGAAAGATCGAAATTTTTCAAAGAAGATATGCTACCCCTCCTACCAACAAATACCAACAGTTTGATAATAGGAGGCGACTTTAACTGCGTGCTACATCCTAAAGATCAATTCCCAAATGTTAACGCCTGTAACGATCTTAAATTAATAGTCCAAGGACTCAGATTAAAAGACACTTGGGAAACAAAACATGGGACTGAAAAATCCTATACATACGTCACCAAGGATGCAGCAAGCAGAATTGACAGGATATACGTAAGCGAAGATATTTATTCCGATGTTACCAGTACAGAGGTATGGCCAGTGAGCTTTTCAGACCACAGCGCCTTCATCACCCACATAAATATGTGCAGACAAGAAATTCACCGAGGAAGAGGCTACTGGAAATTTAATACAATTTTTCTAAAAGATCGTGAACTTAACGAAATGATCCAAGAAACATGGCAAATTTCTATGAGGCAATGTCAGAGATATAATAATAAACTAGATTGGTGGTTACAATGCGCAAAACCAAAATTGCGCCGTACGCTGATAGAATACGGAAAAGTAAGGAAGCAAGAACATAAGCAAACAGCGGAATTTTACTATGCCTGTCTAAGAGACGCTTACCGGAATACTGACAGATTAACTCAAGACATTATAAAAATAAAAAGAATAAAAGCGAAACTAGTAGCAATAAAACGTTCCGAACTGGAGCAAATGATGATCAGATCGAAAACCAAATATGCTGTACCAGAGGAAAAGACTTCAATATACCACTTTATGCGGGAAAAGAAAAGAGCAAGGATCAAAATTCTTAAAAACTTGAGAATCGGTGAAGACACTGTTGTAACAAACCAACAGGAAATTATAAACGAAGCACTTTCAGGAACTATACCATGAGGAAAGTATTGACGAGGAAGATTCCAATGACTTACTCAGTGTGGTGTGCAACAGACTCGACGCAAATGACAACGTATAACTGGAAAGTGGAATAACAGAAGAAGGACTAGAAGAAATTATAAAAACAAGCCCAAGGAACAAATCACCTGGCCCTGACGGTATTCCAGTAGAAGTATACCTACACTTCTGGCCAACCATCCAACAACAACTGACGGAAGTACTTAATGATGTGCTTACAATACCTAATGTGCCCAAAAGCTTCAAAGAAGGATTAATAGTTCTGATACCAAAAAACCACAACAACAAAACCCTAGGCGGAATGAGACCTATACAGGGGCGCCGAGTTTTAGAAAACCTCGTGGGTGCTCATGCCCATGTGATGACACTTTTTTTTGTACCAGCAAAGTGTGAACTAATTCCGACAAGACTATCACTGGTGGGTTGCTGATTTGGCAGGGAATAACAATTTTTTTTTTTCCCTGTCGTCAGTCTTTAGACTGGTTTGATGCAATCCTCCATCCCTTTCTATCCTGTGCTAACCTCTTCATATCTACATATAGCCCAGTCAATAAAGGTTTTGTGTCGGAACTCTTTCTGGTAAAGCTGATTTTTTCAAGGGTGATAGATCTTGATGAGAGGATTATTTTCTGAAAAGTCCCCGAAAATTCCAATGGAGCTTCCCCCCTACCCCCCCTTTAAGTTTAAAAATGTAGAGTTTTATGCAATCGCATACAACTTTTTAACCAAACGTTTGTTAAGGTTATATTACTTACAGTTTTATTCCCTGATAAATATTCTATAACTTTTATAATAACATAATTTATGATAAGTGCAGCAGTTTTCCCGTAAATTAACGAAATGTTGTAAAAAAACAATATTTTTTTGCCACCTATCTACGTTTTTGCAAAACCATACTTTTATTCTTCGCCAAATGAAAAAATGCTTCCAATAAAAGTTGTAGCATATATATTCCTGAGTACATCGGTGTATAAACATATACAGTTATGTGTATTACTCTACTAGTAACATAGAAAATAGTAGCTAGGTTATGAGCGCGAGAGCGCTCGGGAGTCGGCGGGCGTAGGCGAAAGGCGCCTTATCCTCATATGCCTATTCAATTAGTTAATACTGTAATTATAACATCTATTTTTAACACTTATACTCGTACTAGCCCATAGTGTGTCGACCTTTAATTTGTAATTTAGTAAATATTTGTGTATAATCAAAATAACATTAGAGTGATATGAGAAGTAAAATTTGTTTTTCTGATTGTAACATATTTGAATTAAAGATTTTAATTTTATTCATAATTAATTATTGTACACATTTGTATGCCAGTTTTGGTTCAGGGGATTTAACCTAGCCTTGTTATATCAGGCCATTCCATTATCCACCACCTATGGACCCGCCGTGTCCCGGACTGGCTAAACCGGCAGCTGTTTTAAATTACTTGTGTTTTAAAACAGCATCACGGACCTCCCACCCACCACAGATATTATATACACCGATTTAATATTTACAAGTCATGATTATTGTAACTCATAAAACTTATTTTATGTTTAGAAGCATGTCTCTTTGATAACGGTTACATATTAATCTGTATGAGGAAATTCATCTTCTTCTTCTGAATACAGGTGTGAATTTAGGCAAGATAAGCCACTACAGTGTTCACACATTGCAGTGCAACTCAGGTTCACTTTTCTACATCCACAGTATTGTCCGCATCCTTGTTTACAAGAACATGACACTAAGTACAGCAGTTCGTTTGGAGCAAATGGCTTCGAGGTAGGAATTGGTTTCAATGTTCTTTTGGTACCTCTCATTTCTTTCACGTTTTCAATTTTCCAACCCCAGTTTGTAGCATCAAGAGTATTACCTAACCATTTTTGAACTTGCAAAATACTCTCAGCGAATGTTCACGACATGCCTCAGACGTTGGAGGTAATGTTGCTAGATGAAAATTTGATCTAAGGGAACTTTTCTTTGTTACTGTCAAGAACTTGTAGTAACGGGCTTCATTCAGATTTGAATATTTCTCTAACCCATAAAAACATAAAACAAATTTCTCACCAGCAATCAAAAGGTCCTCTCTTGTTGTAGAATCATCCAAAAACTTCCTCGCTGTATTCTGCATATCAGGTTTCGATCTGAGCAATTCTATCGCTTTTAATTTGCCCATTCCATACATGCTGGATGTGGTATCACATCCGGTCATAGCGTGACAAAACAGAAGTAACTGACGTTGATCTCCAAACTTTTCTATGAGAGTGGCGATTCTGTAGTACACTGTTAATGGAACTGCACCCCCTATCTCTTTACAGAAGTATATACAAGTACTTTCAGGAGCCAGTGCCGTAAGTAATACTATTAAGTCGGTATCGGTTCCAACGACAAATACCTTACAGTCACTTCTCTGCTGTTGAATTGCTGTCATAACAATGTGCACATCAGCATCATCTTCCGCTGTAACAACTTGTAGTCCTCGTTTTCTGAATTCAGATGCCAAAGCTAGTACCAGTTTTCTCTTGTTACTAGTATTTCCTAAAAACTCCTCTTTTCCAGTAACACAAATTGTGTTTTCATCAAATACTATGTCAGGTGAAGATCTTTTGGCTGCTCTTCTGTTTTGCTCTTCATTTTTCGTTGTTGGCTCGTCTGGATAACCATCAAATACTACAATTGAATTAGATCCATATTTATTTACAACATATGTACAGTAAGTTTCTAAGATGACGCCATAGGAACAATTTCTTGGCCACGCTACTTTGTGTAGAAGAAATCCCCCGTCCAAAACATAAGTTGCACCATTTTGGTCCGTTACGTCGATGACACCTTCTTCAAATACCTTCATCAGTGACGATTTTGTTCCTTTTCGTAAGGATACATCATCAAACAAAGCAGGTGGTCGAGGAGCCAGTTCGAATTCCAAGTAAGTCTTCAATTTTCCGGGACTGTCGCACACACACAAAATACGGTTAAAAAGTTGTTGGGAGTTCACACAAACTTCTTTTGATCGTACCAATGCTGACTTCTGCACTGCTTGAGTCTTAACCATATCCTTCCTGTGAAGTTTAATATCATGGAAGTTAGTTCCCTTCATTTTGGCTATGGCTGAGAGACCGACATCATAAGCTTCATCGCAGTTTATTGAGTCATCACACACGAATCCAGATGTCAATGAAACTAATTCACCTGATAGTTTTGTAAAAGGATTGTGTGTTTGGAACCATGTTGTAAATGTTTGCAGGTCCGACAAATCTCTTTCTCGTCTAGATACGCGAAGTTCAACATGCTGCTCATTGTACTGAATTGATGTCCCAAAATAAGCTTCCACAGCATCATGAATTTTTAAGAAAAATTGTGTTCCGAGGACCCATTTCGATAGAGTGCTGTCGGTTATGCCTCGTCCATGAGTTAGGCCCCCAACGGATTTCATGGGACGCATCAAACCCTGTTCGATGCACATGTCAGTCCACGTCCCAGCCCAGTATTTCTGGAAATTATAGCACCTTTATTCTTCCTCTTACACAACGGGCGCGGCCGGCTCACGCTGCCCGCCGACTCCCGGGCGCTCAGCTACTGTTTTCTATGTTACTAGTAGAGTAATACACATAACATGTATATATTTATACACCGATGTACTCAGGAATATATGAGCTACAACTTTCATTGGAAGCATTTTTTCATTTGGTGACGAATAAAAATATGGTTTTGCAAAAACGTAGATAGGTGGCAAAAAAATATTGTTATTTTTACAACATTTCGTTAATTTACGGGAAAACTGCTGCACATATCATAAATTATGTTATTATAAAAGTTGTAGAATATTTATCAGGGAATAAAACTGTAAGTAATATAACCTTAATAAACTTTTGGTTAAAAAGTTATAGCGATTGCGAAAAACTCTACATTTTAAACTTAAAGGGGGGTAGGGGGGGAAGCTCCATTGGAATTTTCGGGGACTTTTGAAAAAATGACTCTCTAATAGTGATCTACTACTGGAGAGAAAATTCAGCTTTACCAGAGAAAGTTCCGACATTCACTGTTTTTGGCCCTTTATTGACTGGGCTAATTTAAAGCATTCGTAGTGCGCGCCGCAGACGGAACGTCCTACCTGAAGTGAGAGCGAGGTACAGAGCTCCACACGACTGTTTTATTACCTCGAGAGATTTCCCCGGGCGGAGCATAAACGTCATAAGTGATGATGATGCACGCCGCCAAGTCGTGCTAAGTGCGCGGCGCGCGGCGGAATTTAATATTCCACCCGTCCGGAACAAAGAAAAGTGTCCGCCGCGCGCCGCGGCGCTCGATAAAACCTTTTGTTGGCGGCGCCGTCGTGCAGGTGTGACGGCCTAAGTATCGGCTGGGCGCCACCCGGAGACAGCGGAGTATACTGGTGTCCACGCCAAGCCGTAAGGCAACACAGGTAGGGCGTGCCCCACACCTCAACATCGGGCAGAAGACACACCAGTCAAGCGAAGCATGCGGCTCTTATTTTGTTTTCCCTTATGGATTTATACCTCGTCGACGTCGAGGTCATTAGAGGAGGGAAAGAAATGGGAAGGAATTCGGCCATAGCCCTTTCATTCGCATGGAGTAATTTGGGGAAGCCATTGAAAACCCAAATCTGGATGCCCGGACGGGCATTCGAACCGGCATCCTCTCGAATACGAGGCCAGAGCGTTACCGCTCACCCACCACGCTCGGTCGGCTCTTAGTATTCAGGACTTAAAATCGATTAAAATAATACTGGAAGACACAGTATAACTTCTCCCATCATCTTAATCCTGGAAAAAATAACTTACGTCGCTGAGGCGCCCGTCAGTAAACATTTTACTCTCGCTTTTCAATTACACTAGACTACCCGTGAGAAAATTTCGCTAGTAAAATACCCAGAATAGTGAGGTTGAATGCTTGTAATATACGCCCTAATGAAAAGTAGAACCGCACTTTTGTAGAAAATATTTATTTGTTTGGTGTAATAGGTAGGCATCAAAATACTTACAACATATTACGAAACAGTTAGGAAACGTTAAAACACACTTTATGTACGACAAACTGTCACTGACTTTAACAGAATACAACCAACCAGAACAACATGCACAGCACATCAACATTTCTGCCATACGTGTTGCTGTGCGAATAAAATGTTTACATTGGAATTCTACAGCAAAAGAAAAATGTTTTCGTAACAGAAAAAAATATCCGGAAAGCTAATTATTGTACAAAAAACAATTTATTGACATCTCTGTGATATCTGCTGCTGTAATCTAGGGACTTGGCTCTGAAATTTTTCATACGCGCGACCTCTTTAAGTATCAAATTCCTAAAAATTCTTTCTTAATTTATGATTTTACCTAATTGGAGACCTTAATCTTTAAAACAATTTGTCATTTATCGATTTAGGTTAGGTACCGAAGGAGATAGACGACTCGTAATAAATAAAAAAAAGCACGTTATAGAAAAATTATTGATGCTTTTGCTCTTTTATAAAATATGCTGTGACCAAAGCGGATACCTTGGTATTTAAAATAATACCTCATTTATCGCTTTTGGTTAGGCATCAAGCGAGGTATATATATAAAAAAAATAACAATAGAAATGATGATATTTTCCCCTTAAGGGTTGATATTGGAGAAGGTTCTTTCTTAAAATATGATGAGACCAAAAGGGATACATTAATCTTTAAAATGATACCTCATTTATCGATTTCGGTTACGTATCAATGGAGAAAATTGCTCGTGACAGAAAATGCGTTGTAGAAATGTTAATACTTTTACCGTTTAAGGGTCGAATTCCGAAAAGTTCCTTCTTTAAAATATGATTAGACCAAAGCGGAGACCTTAACTTCTAAAATAATACCCCATTTCTCGATTTCGGTTGGATATCAAGGAAGAGAAATAGCTTGCGACAAAAAAAAGTTGCGGAAATAATGGCAATTTTGTCCTTTAAGGGTCGAGTTACGAAAAATTCCTTTCTTAAAATATAATGTGACCACGGCAGAGGCCTTAATCTAAGATGATACTTCATTTATCTATATCGGTTAGTTATGAAGGGAGATAAATGGCTCGTGACACAAAAAAGCATTGCCCTTTAAGGGTCGAATTCCGAAAAATTCCTGTCTCAATGTATAAAGTCACCAAGCGAGATCTTAATCTTTAAAATTATACTTCATTAAACGATTTCAGATAGGTATCCAGGGAGATAAAGGTCAAATTCAGTAAAATTTCTTTCTTAAAATATAATTGACCAAAGTGGAGAGCATAAGCTTTAAATGACGCCTCATTCGTTTATTTCATTTAAGTGTGAATGGAGATAAAGGCTTGTGACAAAAAAAAAAAATTATGCCTCATAGAAATAATATATGATGATGATGATTATCATCAATTTGTTTGTAAGAAAAATACCCTCCATTTTTGTGATAATCTGTGGATTAAATCAATAAACGGAAGTGTCAAATTTTAATTTTTTTTTTATTTATTGTTTGGTAGGCGTTTAGTGAATTATAGTAAAGTTATAATAAAAAAAATTCATATAAGAGTTGAATTTTATTTTTAGAGTTTTTCAATATCTCTAAAAAAAATATTTTAAATAAATATAACCAATCAGAAAAAATACACGCGTTTGAAAAACGTGCACCTGTGAAGCTTATGCTTATGATTTACCTATGTTGTGTTATGGTACTCTTCCTAGGGTTAATTTACTAGCCAACTGTGGCTTTCATTAACTACAGTGCACGTAATTGAATCTCTTGATTCAGCAACTGCAAGCTGCGCTAACTAACACTCAGTGCTTTTAATTAATATAGCATCGGTCTATTCACCAAAGATCGTCTCTGTTAATTCAGATAGCTAGAGGCTAAGCTTGGTATTCTACCTGAAGGTTGGTTGAATTCCACATAAGGAGGCATACTTAGTATGGTACTGGTGGTGTTGCCGGTTCCTTTCCTCCTTACCTAACCTAACCCGGTAAAGGGAACCTGCGGTTTATCGTGGTATCCGAACCACGGAAGCTATATGGCATGCTTCAGAATCTGTACCAGAAGGTGAAGGTCGGGTTAAGGCCCTTTTTTAAATATTCGCCGAGGTAGGGATTCGAACCGGGGCCATTCGATCTCCAGTCAGGCGCCTTATCCACTGATCAACCAGGGGTGGCCAACCAGCGGTCTGCCGAGCTGAATCATTATACATAATGTAAAAACTTTAACTTTCAACGGTGATATATGACATTAAAACACTCAGCACCCCCGTTTCGACTTCAAGGCATTAAAATAACTATTTTTAATATCATTAAATATATATGTTTCATTCTTTATTATTTCTTTCTTCCATATAAATATTCAAGTTTTTTTCCCAAGAAAGTAGTACGTGGGGCCCGATTGAAAATTCTATTTCTAAAATTTGGCCCGGCTGCTGAAGAGATTGGCCACCTCTGATTTAGGTAGACCTTATCTGAAAATCCACTTAAAAAAATGAGGGTGCAGAGCTAGTTCCCCTCCAAGTGGTGCACCCTGGGTAACGCTAAATGAACTAACACATTAGTCGCCATACAATCAATAAAAATTTATCTCCTGGCGTCATCACATCATATTGAAAACTTGAGATTCCAAGTTTACTGGACACGATGGAAAATATCACTGGGCAAATCAAGAGCTCTTCACATGGCCAGATGAACTTGGTTCATGTATTCGAATCTGTCAATTACATCATGCGGTAAGTAATATCTCGTACTTAATAAAATTAGGATCTAGAAACAAGTCAGTAAAAATAGTATGTATTCTTACAGAGGCGGAAGAGTAGTTTTTCGTAAATACGAGTAGAATATTTCTACCTTTATAAATCTAATTTTTGTCTGCTTTCACTATCCAGTTTCTGTCTACTATTCTTCTCATACAAAACGAATCCATTGTTCTAGAATTGTTAGGAGTGAATGTTTTCTCAGGGTGTGTGATTGTATAACTTACTTCCGGAATTATAAGAAGTTATGGCAGTCGCCTCAAAACCAGACAGCCTTCGTGTGTTGTAAATTGGTGAAGCACTGATACAACGGAAACGGTTGCATTACAACCAATAAAATAGAACAGATTTAGTCCCTGATGAGGTCTTATTGTTACAAAGTTAACGGCACCACAAATGGTTTCCCAAATCACTCCAGGCAAATGCAGGGATGCTTCCTTCAAAAGGCCATGGCCGAATTCCTTCCCATTCCTTGCCCTCCATCCTTTCCCGTCTCTAAAGACCTCGCTGTTAGAGAGACGTTAAGCAGATAAAAAAAAGGCACCTCAACATTACCTTCCAATCGTAGCTTTCTTACATGTTCAGGTAGCTTGCGTGTTACCAGCCCCGAAGATGTGACTCAAGACTATCAGAAGCAATATCCTTGGCTTATGGACGCTGCATTAGGTAAGTCAACGATTAGTTAACTTCACCTACAATCTGGCTTGAGTTTCGTTCTGTAAGGTTGCAGTGCGGCAAGGCAACTCTGTGCCACAGGTCTAGGGCCTTCAGACCCTAACCAGAAAAGCAAAATGTCTGCCTACTGTACCTCCACTTCATTCCTGTATCCATAATCTCACACATATACCTTAATGTAGCTTTAGTAGCAATGACAGTAGCTCGTCGAATGAAAGCAGTGTTACAACCGACAAGTACGTTCCAATTAGATGTTTCCAATACTTTTGGAGAATGTAAGTAGAGATAAATTGAATGCACCAAGCTTATGTCAAGCACTGTGTCGAAAAACTAGACCTAAGGCGGCATTACTAACTTGAACTACTTACGGTAGAGGTTTGAATGGAATGTTACAACCAAACATGAGAGCTGAAATCGGGGAATGTAATGTGTTTACGGCGAATACAGAACTTGGCAATATTGTAGATGGCCATCCGGATTTGGAAAAAGATCTTGCCAAGGATGATCAGAATGTTATAGAACTCCGAATACAATATTTGCTGGAACTTCCATTATAACTTCTGTCATTGTATTGAAGGAAAAAATCAGCAACGTTGCTAAAAGCACCTGTGGCCTCTTCGAACGCTATGGTTAGCCATGGATGCGCAGCTAGCTACTGTTTATCCAGGGGAAATTTGTAGTGTGACAGATGTATCCTACATAAAATGGAGAGACCACCGATTCCATCTGAATGCAACAGACAAGCAGATACTAAGACGACTGATTGCCAGTAGCATCAGAGGAGTACTAGCTGCACACAGCCAAGAATTGAAACATCTGTTTAATACTTCATAATAGCGTCATCATCAACAGTTCTATTATATCGGATGATATAATACGACTTAGTATGTTTCGCAAAGAACAATTTTAAAAATTCAGAAATATGTCTTCTCTCCGTTAATGAGCATAAGAAAAAGGTCTATTTTTGTAGATCAGGGATAAAGAATGGTGGGGTACCATTATTCAAAAGCATAATTCATTTATTTGATCAAGTGTGATGTTGAAGAAGATTTTGAACGCGGTATAGTAGAAGCAGACCAAATATAGAAGAGTTTTTTAGTTAGTTCTGACAGTTTTTAGCAACTCAAAGGAACAATTCAATATATTTTGTGACAAACTTGAAACTGTTCTCATAAAAATTTTACCAATGAAAACGAAAGCAGTCCTCTTTGATCATTCAGCGTAATTTTTTTTCTAGAGCATTGTGAATGTTTGAATCGTTTGGTCTTTCAATGAGAAGAATCATGGAGCGATAAGGACAGCTCAAATACAAAGTGACTTATCTGAACATAGTACGCAGTAAATGTGTATTGGAAGGTAAAAAAGTGAGAGAATTTCAAAATTCAGGTCAACAGCTGACATATTAATAAAATGTCTAATAATTAACTTAGGAATAAGAATTGGACAAATATGTTTGACAAAGAAAGAGTGTACAGGAAATTAAGTAACTTTATGAAAATATTTCCTAAAACATTATGAAAAATGTATTGTTGAAAGTCATTTTCACTTAATCAAAAAAAAAAAGACTAAAGAATAGTTGACTGACAACAGGCATCAAAAAAATCCTCAAGAAATAAAAGAGAACTTTATATAAAAAGTTAGGAAAAATAATAATGAGATTTTCTGAACCCATAATAATATATGTTGTAAAACATTAACAAAAGTAATAAATAAAGCAAAGCGTTTGATAACAAATGGAGAAATTACTAGCTTAAATAATGAAATAAAAACAGTTTTGAATATTATTGAAAGAGAAACCAATGTATCGCCTCCTGAACATAAACCAATCAAGATTTAATAATAAAAAATAAAATTGTAACTGTCCCAACGAGAATAAGATAAACTTTTAATTATCACTTATTCTCGGTTTCTGGAAAGCTAAAGAAAGATTTATATGCTTCAGTAATACCTAGTACTTTGTCACCAGAAGTTGAAAGAATACTTCTGTTACCTACTACCGGGAAAAAAAATAAAAACATAAAAATCTTTGTTTCACGCAAGGAAAAACTGTAGCGCTAACATTAAGAGAGTTATGAGTGATATTTGTAATTTCTGACTTCCTGACTTTACATTTGTCATGACCAGAAAGTTATTAAATTTTAGATGGGCTTTAATTTCTCTGAAGAGGAATATTGTCAGCTTTGTAAATGTTACCTACAAATATAATAGAACTGACATGATTTTGCGACTGAATATCCGGCAGAGCTCAACAAATATTTTCCCGTTTCAGTCGGTCCATTTATGAGTGTAGTATTTATCTATTGTTTTAGTGTGTCTTCTTTCTCTTCGAAGTTGTGCATCAAAGTCTCCTACTAAGATTCTGTTTCCTAACATTTATCTACCGTTCCACAATAAGTTTTTATCTTTGATGATGGCATCTGTACATTGATTAGTGTTTACGTATATGTTGTTTGCACACTGGAAGGAGATTGTCATTAGTCTGTTATTTATGGATTTCATGTTTGTTACCAAATTCAATATGTTTTTTGTTAATTGCAAAAGTAAGTCATAAATATGGGGCATTTATGAAGATTCGTTTATTTGTCTTAATTTCGAAGAATCTGTAACTCCTAAAGTCCATTGCATTTTCATCTGTTAATCATATTTCTGTGTTAGTATCAGAATTTCTGTCTGGTTAGGATTACCTGGGTAGTTTATGTACTTTTACTGCTCGCAGGAAAGTATTAACGTTCAACAACTGAAACAATATATTCTGATGAGAAAAAAAGAAGCCTACATCAAGTGTCTGAAGGAATGCAAACAAACGCTTCTTAGTACTTTGCGTACTCCTAAAGGGTTTATCCGAAAATAATAATAGGATTGTAACCGGACGAAAGTAGGTACATTTAAGATTTTTTTAAAAAAAATCAGTTTGCGACACTGTTCATAAGCGATAGACAAGGAATTAACTACTTTTAAAATTGTGTCTGTTTGTTTGGATGATCGGTTCTCACGCAGAAACAAGTGGTCCGATTCTTATGGAGTTTCGATTAATGTACAGCCCTATAGTCGCGGGAGTAAAACAGGGCAGGTTTCATTTTGATGTCAAGTTTTGAAGCTGACAAATTAGGATAAAACTGTGCACAGATTAGTACCCCTTTAAAGGCAACTTACTCCTCGCAGTCGAAATGTTGATCGTGATTTCAGCTTACCAGCGGAGTCGTATTATTCAAAGGTATTGAGTTTCAGATTTCTTTTTTTCGTCTGTGACGAAATGTTGCCTGTGATATAATCGGTTTATGAGGAGCCTCTGTATATTAATAGTTCACGCGAACGAAGTTGCAGGCAACAGCTAGCCATAGAATAAATACTGAACGAATACGAGGCAGCGTGTTCTGCGGCGCGGTGTGTTCTGCGGCGCGGTGCTGTGCGCGATGTGTCACTGCGAGGGCCACCACAAAGCTGTTGACAGTCTGAGGAACGGACGGATCCGCCTTGAACATACATCACGTTTTTCGCCTCGCCTTGTCACCGCTGATAATTCACGGCGCCCGCCTGTCACTCGTGCATACCACGTGACTGCGTGTCGCGTTCACTGCCTAGCTATTACC
>JARYHS010015799.1:0-24567 GCA_031002005.1 Vandiemenella viatica
TTTTTTACTGACAATTTCAGAAATTATCTGTTACCGAACTTTATGGCAATGATTAGTGATAGAAAAATTGTATCAGTTATATTATTTTGAAGATATATTACCATTTTAATTATTATTAGGGATTGTTTTATAAAATTTGTATGTAATCACTGAATTTCGTACTGTGTAGCATATACGCTAACACTAGCTTCTAAGTATTGACTGTAAGTGACAATAATCTTTGGTCAGCGGGCACTGCCAAAGAATAATACAACTAGTAAGAGAGAGGTGTGTAATCGCTGTGAGACAAAAGAGGGCACGGACTGTGTTAAGCTTGCGAGAGGTTTTGTTATTTTTGGCTGTCTGGTTTTGAATAAACGTTTCATGTTATTGGTGTACCATATATGTGTGGTTTTTCTTGTTTTATTAAATATTATGTTTACCTAAATGCATTACATTAATATGCACAACTGCCAAAACAAATAAAAGGTATCATCGGCAGTTTATAACCTTGCTTTCCTGGTGAGGTTGGAAAGAAAATAGCCGGGTTATATTTGGCGACCCTGCAAGGATTTACGGGTGTTAATTACTACAAATGAACATAGCACCCTAAACGACTGGACTTCTGATGATGCAGTGGCAGCGGCGAGTTCCAGATTTTCATTCTACGCAGCGCGGCAAGTAGAGAACATTCCATTTATAAGTTCTTAGGTGGCAGTAATCCTCAGTCATATAAAGAAAAAAAGAAAAGTAATTAAAATTTGAACACTGAGTAAATGACGTACAGTGAAGAACTTGAAACTGAAGCAGTGATTGTTATTGAGACTGTCTTTCTTCAGTAGTAAATCATTTATTTTTTTGATAGGGAGTGAGTAGTGTATAGTAAAGAAGTTAAATATGGAGCAGTGATTTTTGCTGTGGGGATTGGCTCTCTTGAGTACTAACACTTTTGTTGTTGCTTGTAATATATGTCTTATATATAATAATAATTGTATGAAACTAGCTAGAATGAGTACGGACCTTGAATTGATATTAAACGCCATCCGAGGATTTGAACAGAACCAAGAAAAAATCTGACAAGACATCCGAGGATTTGAACAGAGCCAAGAAAAAACCAGACAAGACATCCGAAGATTTCAACAGAGCCAAGAAAAAACTATACAAGACATCGGGATAATTGTACAAAGGAATCAAGAATTTGAGAAAAGGATTACTGAAAGTATTAATCAGAGTATTAGAAGGACAGAAGAAATGAAGGTAAGTGTGTCTGGAAGAATTTTGAAGGTAGAGAAGGAAACAGAAAAAGAACTGAAAATAATGAAGGAAGATACTATTGAAATCAAGCAAGTTATGGATCAATATGTCGTCGTTTTAATGGATCATTATATGGAAGAAAAGGTGAAAATTATTGTTGAAACTGTAGAAATGTCATTAATTAAAAAAATAGTAGAAAGTCAGAAAAATGTGAAAATAAAATGGAAGAAATTTTGGAAGGCCAAGTACGAAGTCATGAATAAGCTGTTGAAGAAAAAATGAGTATAGCGGAAGCACGAAAAGAGTCGTTAAAAGATACATTCGAGGAAGAAGAATTAGCAGATAATGATAGCAAGCTACCTTTAAGTATTAACGAAAGTGAAGAAATTGAAAATGTTCCTAGCAGCTATGGAGACGAGTACGAATGCAGAAGTAGTGAGAATGAATATGAAGAAAATGATGAAAGTGGAATAAGAATGTTTTTAATAAGGAGTTATCATGAAGAAGAAGATGAAAATGTATTGCAGGTGGGAACCGAATAAAAGAATATTGTATCAGGTCCAGGTAGCTATAAAAGAACGAATGTATTTTTCCAGCACGGTAATACAGAAGCCACTACATATGTTTCTTTTGACGGGAAAGATGAAAACGGATCGATGGAAGTATTGTTGCAGGACACAATCGATGACGGCCGACACCAAATTGCTTCAAATTATTTGAGAAAAGAGTACCCACCTGATATAAGTACAAGAGAAGTAGTTGAATGGTCTCATGAAAAGGAAAACTGGAAAACAAGAAAGAAATTACATGAAGGACTGGAAGAATATGAAAAAGTGTCAGAAAGGAATTGGAAGAAAAAAGCTACGGTAGAACTATGTGTATGCAAGAAACTTAAATTTTACTCACGGGGGCAAGTATTTCCATTATCGATTCGGTTTGGGAGATATGTTTTGGTGAAAACTAGACAAAAATCTTGCAAAATAAATTCAGAGATTAAAAAATTCTTTAAAATTTATCACGGACCTTTTAAGATTGTTGTTAAGCCAAACCTAATAAAATGCTAGGATTAAGAAATGTGGTTGATTTAAAATTGTATCGAACAAAGGACTAAAAAAATAAAATGTTAAGTAATTGTCAAAGTAATATTGTATTGATCTCAAAACACAATAGTATCATAAAAGAAACAGGAAAAGCAATCCAATGGTTCATATTAATATATAATTTTATTATTAACGCCTTGTTGTGACGAAAAAAAGTAGCATGATAAATGTAATGGTTAAGACTGAAATTTGAGCATGTTTAATCTGAACTGAGTGTAACAATAATAGAATTGGACGCTATACAGTGCCTATGATGCCAGATTTAGTGACAAGCAAAAATGTAAATAGTGAACTGATATAGACTGAGAAAATACTTTGGATTTTTAATCGAAATTATTAGCATAGTGTGGAAAAAGTAAGGACATTGCAAATTAAATTTTAGGAGAGCTGTTGGACGTTGTATTCAAGGAGAAAATGATATCATCCAGTGTGTATTTCAATAACTTCTCGGCAAATTAAAAAATTGTGCTAAATTCATTAATCTGCCTCGAAGTGGGGGCAGGTGTAGGATATATGCTAAGACTAGCTTCTAAGTATTGACTGTAAGTGACAAAAATCTTTGGTCAGCGGGCGCTGCCAAAGAATAATATAACTAGTATGAGAGAGGTGTGTAATCGCTGTGAGACAAAAGAGAGCACGGACTGTATTAAGCTTGCAAGAGGTTTTGTTAATTTGGCTATCTGGTTTTGAATAAACGTTTCATGTTATTGGTGTACCATATATGTGTGGTTTTTTCTTGTTTTATTAAATATTATGTTCACCTAAAAGCATTACATTAATATGCACAACTGCTGAAACAAATAAAAGGCATCATCGGCAGTTTATAACCTGGATTTCCTGGTGAGGTTGGAGAGAATATTGCCGGCTTATAACTGTCAGTGTCAGACCTGCTTTTTTTATACGCATCGCAGCTCTTCTTTACTTATATTTCTAATGAAGACAAAAAATGAAAGTCTATTAATTACTCAGAGTTTGCTGAGGATATCTTTGTTTCCATTCTAATGTTTAAAACTGTTGCGGTAATTTTAAACATATTACACTTTAATATTCATAAATTTCTTGTTTTTACAGTGTTATTGTTACACTAATTGATGGTAAACATGCTTTTTGCTGTTAACTGTTAGGTTTTGAATATTACAAAATAAATCTTATTTATAACGAGTCAGTGAAAACATTTTTTTTTTTTTTTTTAGAAATTATGTGGTCAGCACCAGACTACAATGACCTTACCTCAAAGGACATAGTAGCAGTTTTCTTTATAATCGGACCAAGTATGGTAGTCAACATGAACATTAATAAGGAAGCAGATTGGAATCCCTGTCTGATTTCGATACTGTGTGGTGTTCCAGAATAACTCTAGGTGAATGCTAAGGTAGTTCCTTGTTGCCAGTCCTTTGCAACCCTAATGACCTCCATGTTGATGGGAAGTAAAGTCACAACACAAAAGCATGATATTTAGCATTGAGAGAGAGCAAATATTAGTCTGATGTAACAGAACTTCATCAGTTCATTTTGCACTTATTTAAAGAAAATATTGTCTACATCTGCAACCTATAATAATCTCTGTTTACTGATTGTGATTGGTTCAGCAAGACTTTCAGAAATGTTTTACAAGACAGCGTAAGGGAAAATGAAATCTCACTATAATATTTAATCATTATTGTGGTCATAAACTGATGAACTAAAACATCACTGCCCGCCATCTAGTGACATTGCAGGTATGTATAAACATGGGGAGTCATACTAGAGACAATACATGTAGAAGATGGAAAAAAAAATACTGACTTTTGCACATCAATACAAGCTAAAATGACTGCATCATATGGCATAAATCACAAATTAAAATCAGAAGTAGATACTGCCGATTGGACATCCTCTTACAGAAATATGATTAACACGTTCAGTACTGAGTGACGTCTTCGGCCATCCGCTAGGGAGCATCCCAGTGACGGTGGACAGCTTGAAATGTCCTTTCCCTATTGGTTGCTATCAGCCATTCATTAAAGTCTTACCTTATACCGAGTGAAGATCGTTTTCAAATTGGACAACTGGTGTTTTTTTTCCAAGTGCAAAATATTATTCTATTGATTAATTTCTCCCATCTACTTGATAATTAGAAGAATTTTAAGGTAAGTCTTATTTAAACTATATCTATGGGTGGCTTCGATCAAATGATGGCTTATTATCCTATTGAACGCAAAATGCTAAAATGGTATAAAAAGCTGGGGATTCATCTGTTTCACCTATTTCTGAGAAACAGTTACTTGTTATTCATAAAAAAAAAAACAGTCCATCCTAAAATTAACCTGTATGATTTCCGCCTTTCCGTGATAAAATCTCTCGCTCTTCCTTCCTATAAGCCGCCTGTTCCACGTCCCTCTTCTTCCTCTCTATCATGTTCCCAACGTCCTATTCCTTCCTCACAATCACCACGTGAGCCAATACATTTCCCAAAACGATACGACATACCTGACCGAAAGACGAGAGCCACGCAAAAGAAACGTCGGCAATGTTCGAAAAATAAACTGAGGAAAGATATCGCCTATTATTGTCCTGTCTGCCTGGAAAATCCTCATTTGGGTCGGGGAAATTAAAATTAATTTCATATTTTTTCATTTTATTTACATCCTATTTTATCAATTTATATTTTCCAAGACTTAATAATTAATTTTTTTTGGGTGACAAAACTAAATTTAAATATATATAAATAATTAGTATTTATGTAATTCTATATAATTCACACAATTTTTAATTTAATAAACTTAATTCATACGATAATTACAGATTTATTTTTTTCAATTAAAAGTAAAATAAACAGCATAAAAGGGCAGAAAATTAAAATCTCTGCTAGAGACGTCCGCGGTATGCGGGTTTACATTCAGAGTTAGTCACTGGCAGGACTCTTCATATTGCCGGTAGCGGTCATGTGTTAATAACATGGGGAGGAAATCATACATCAAGCTGGTATATATTTTACGACATTTAATCCAAAATATGTATCGAGCAATCTCATATAAAACTGAGTGCCGAGTTGCAGCCAATTGTGTTGGCTATCACTGAAATACGTCACCCCCCATATGTGGTTATCCTTTTACCTGCCATGGCTGGCAGAATAGGGAATATCCACAGCGAGTCATCATAAAGTATTATCGCAACTAATGAACTGCAGCATTGTTGATAGGGAGCTTTGGAGAAAACTAAATTATTATCTGTACTATGTGAAAAGAGCAAATAAATTTCCCTACACATGTGCTTTAGTATTACACAGATCTTAATTTTAAATTTATTCTGTATTTTAGGGAAATTGTTTATCAAAATCACAAATAATTTATTAGTCTCCAATTTCGTTATTTAAAAATCACAATAGTTTTGCTACTTTGTGTTCAAAATCATGGTTTTCCTTTGGGATCTTTGCCTTCTGCTAATATTAATCATATATATTATTTCTGTAAGGTATTTTTTTGTCACAAGCCTGCATCTTCCTTCATACTTAACCCTAATCAATGAATGAGGTCCCATTTTAAAGCTTATGGTCTCCATTTTGGTCACATCATATTTTAAGAAAGAAAGTTTTCCGAATTCGACTCTTAAAGGGCAAAAATGTCAATATTTCTAAAGTGTTGTTTTCTGTGTTACGAGTCATTGATCTTCCTGGATACCTATCTGAAATTGTTTAATAAAGCATCATGTTAAAGATTAATATCCTTGCATTAGTAAGGTCATATACTAAGACAAATTTTTCCGAATTCGACCCTTAAAGGGCAAAAGTAACAATATTTTTGCAATGCATTTTTGTGGCACGAGCCATTTATCTCCCTTCATATGTAAATAATATAAATAAATGAGGTATCATATTAAAGACTAAGATCTCTGCCATGGTAACATTGTATTTTAAGGAAGGAATTTTTCGTAATTCAACTCTTAAAGGGCAAAAATGTTGATTTATCTAAAAAGCGTTTTTTGTGTCTCATGCCAATTATCTCCCTGGATATCTAACCAAAATCAATAAATCAAGTAATATTATGAGTAATGTCTCGGCTATAGTGACAACATATTTTAAGAAAGATGTTTTTTGGAATTCAACCCTTAAAGGGAAAAAGTATAAATGGGTCTACAACGCATTTTTGTGTCGTGAGCTATTTATCTCCCTTGATATCTAACTGATATAGATAAATTAAACACTAAGGTCTACGCCGTGGTAACATTATATTTTCAGAAATGAATTATTCGTAATTTGACCCTTAAAAGGCAAAAATGTCAATTTTTCTAATATGCGTTTTTGTGTCTCGAGCCATTAATCTCCCTGGATATCTAACCAAAATCGATAAATGAAGTAGAATTACAAGGAGTAATGTCTCAGCTTTGTAACATCATATTTAAAGAAAGAATGTTTTTGGAATTCAACCCTTAAAGGGAAAAAGTATAAATTTTTCTACAACGCATCTTTGTGTCACAAGCTATTTATCTCCCTTGATATCTAACTGATATAGATAAATGAGGTATCATATTAACCCTTTGACTGCTGACGGCGGATCGTCTACCTGCCGCGCTGAGGCCGCTACCTGTGCCAAGTGATTATTCCTGGGGACGGAGCGGCCCACGCTGCCTCACACGCCCAGTGCTGAATATTCCTGGCGTAACCTCTCACGGCTGAAACACAATAAATACTCTCACTACATAGTTTCTCTGCAAATAAATTACTACAGAATCAAACAATCATTAACCCTGTTTTTCGTCACTAATAATTACATCGTTTTTAGTTTTTACTAGATTTTCGCAGCTTATGTCGAAAGCATTGTGATTCTTAAATTTACCTTAATAGTTTACTGTTCTTTCCTGCATACCCGTTTATAACAACTGCAATTTTCTATATGTTCCTTACTGTATCAGAGTGTTTTTGTTGAATTTTAAAGAGCGCAGCGTAGAAGATGCTAGAAATATTCTGCTTCCACACTTACATACCGCGTTCAGACCACGACTGTTAAATTAGATATATTCGAACTTGTACAGAGAGTTAAAGGCGTCCGATTTTTCCTCGTGCTATTCACAAATATAAAAAGACACCTGAATATGATAATTGCACAAGCATCCTCCCCCACACACCGAAATTTGGCTTGAGGAATATCTTTGTAGATGTAGATTCCCAAAATATCTCGATGTTGACTGAATGTTTGCTGCACTTTGTAATTACTCGATTATACATAATTTTGTTTCTTTGATGAAATTTGTTCCACATAAGTACTCAACAGATTTTTCAACATTTCAAAGCTGTGAAGTGTCTGTCCATTATTACGCGAGTTGAAATAGGGCGCGGGGGGGGGGGGGGGGGGGGGGGGGGGTTTCGGAGAAATCTCACGAAACCCCATCAAAGTAACAAAAAGCGGTATCTGGACATAAGTTCACCAAGAATTGCGGTATTTAGAAGAACATCTCTGGTCCAATATTAGCTAATTTTCAAATTTTTTTACGTGATGCATCAGAAGACAAATAGCTATGAAACAAAAAATTTCATCATATTCAGTATCTTTCCACTTTGATATTCGAGAATGCACTGATTCTGGAATATTCTCCATAGTGGTTATATAAAACTGATTCTTTTCATCAGCTATATATTTCATCAGTTCTTCTGTTAAAAAAAAAAAAACATGAAAACTGACAGAATATTTGGCACATTCCCTATTTGACACACGTCCCGACAGCGTATCATCAAATGCGTGACTAACTGGACGAAAATCATTTTCTTTCCAGTCAGATTTATCACTAAGACGTAATTTCTTTGTAAGCGTTTCCCTATCACTTTCTGATTCTTCAGATTCAGAACAACTAACATCTCTTGTTGAAACATGAGACTGCATTGTCACCACTGCTGACGAGTATGGTTTATGACTACAGCTTTCCAATTCTGTGGAAAAGCTATCACTTCCATCAAAATCAAGTAGTTCATCCTCGGTGTTACTCCTCGTAAGAATCTCCATTATTTCTTCCTCAATGCACCCGTGACATCTTGCCATTTTCTTCATAAAATACAGGACACAAAGTAGACTGATGTAATTTCTATTGAATAGTGAACTGTAGAGCAACGCCTAGGCTCCCTACAGACAAATATTCGGACGATAAGCTAGCGACCAGAACTGCAAAAGGCTATTGAGAAATGGGACGTGAAGTCCGCTGTACGACTCAGGTAGCGGCGTGTCTATATTCGTCATCACCACTCAGGGGAAAACCGGCGGCTGCGTCTAAACTCGTCATTAGCACTCGGGGCCAGCAGGCAGCATGACGTATATACACGTCAACAGCAGTCAAAGGGTTAAAGATTAAGGTCTCCGCCATGGTAACATTATACTTTAAGAAAGTAATTTTCGTAATTCGACCCTTAAAGGGCAAAAATTTCAATATTTCTAAAATGCATTTTTTTTTTTTTTTTTTTGTGTCACGAGCTATTTATCTCCCTTGATATCTAACCGATATAGATAAATGAGTTATGATATTAAAGACTGAGGTCTCCGTCATGGTAACATTATTTTTTTTAGAAAGGAATATTTCGTAAATGCGTTTTTTGTGTCTCGAACCATTTATCTCCCTGGATATCTAACCAATCGATAAATCAAGTAAGATTATGAGGAGTAATGACTCGGCTTTGGTGACATCATATATTAAGAAAGATTTTTTTTGGAATTTAACCCTTAATGTGAAAAAGTATAAATGGTTCTACAACACACTTTTGTGTCACGAGCCTTTATCTCCATTAATATCTAACCGAAATAGATAAATGTGGTATCATTCAAGAAAATTAAGGTTTCCACTGTGGTCACATCACATTTTAAGAAATGAATTTTTCAGAATAGAACTCTTAAAAGGCATAAATATCAGTATTTCTAAAATGCGTTTTTTGTGTCTTGAGTCATTTATCTCCCTTGATAATTAAACACAATTGATAAATCGCCGCCGTGAGCAGCAGTCATCGACTTTCTTGTGTGTTTAATCTAAAGTGTGTTAGTTAGACTTTGTTTTTATCTTTGAATTTTCTGTGTAGGCAGTGAGTCAGCAGTCGAGCAACCGCCGCCGTGAGCAGCAGACATCGACTTTCTTGTGTGTTTAATCTAAAGTGTGTTAGTTAGACTTTGTTTTTATCTTTGAATTTTCTGTGTAGGCAGTGAGTCAGCAGTCGAGCATCCGCCGCCGTGAGCAGCAGTCATCGACTTTCTTGTGTGTTTAATCGAAAGTGTGTTAGATAGACTTTGTTTTTATCTTTGAATTTTCTGTGTAGGCAGTGAGTCAGCAGTCGAGCAACCGCCGCCGTGAGCAGCAGTCATCGACTTTCTTGTGTGTTTAATCTAAAGTGTGTTAGATAGACTTTGTTTTTATCTTTGAATTTTCTGTGTAGGCAGTGAGTCAGCAGTCGAGCAACCGCCGCCGTGAGCAGCAGTCATCGACTTTCTTGTGTGTTTAATCTAAAGTGTGGTAGATAGACTTTGTTTTTGTCTTTGAATTTTCTGTGTAGGCAGTGAGTGAGCAGTGCAGCAGTAGCCAGCTTTTGTGTGTGATTTAAATTGTGCTAGTTTTTGTCGTTATCTTTGAATATTTCCTGTCTAGGTAGTGTTCCAGTCAGTTGAGCCTCCACAGCCGTAGCAGCAGGGGCGCCGACTCTGTGGGTGCTGGGGGGCTCTGGCACCCATGAGAAGTAAATAGTGGGTGCGGAGCACCCATGAGCAGTGCTCGAAATTGACCGGGCGTTAGGCGTAATTACGCCTGAATATTTTCGTTTTACGCCTGCAATCTCTGTCAAAGGCGTAGAAAATACGCCTAAGAATCAAAACTTAAAAAATTACATTTCGGAACTTGTTTTCAGTTTTGTGTGTTCAAGGTTATATTCTAATAATTAATTTCAATTCTTGTCGTTTTGATCTATTTCAAAGTTTCCAATAATACGTTTCTGAAGTTCAGAAGTGGTAACAGTGTAGGGGAAGTACCGCGAAGTGAAAAAAAGAATTCTAGCGCGTGCACTATTCTTCTGTTATTCGCTTAGCAAAGGATGTAAAGATGTCTCGTAAAATTATTGACCTTATACCATTTGTAAAGACAAGTATTGGCGATAGAAGTGTTACAAGTACCGATAAACGAGGACTGCCAGAAAATGAAGAAACATCAGCTGCTGATAAATCATCAGACCCCTCAGTTACTATCAGTAGGCCTGCTCCAACTTCACGCAATCCCGGAGGTCAACAAGCAAGAAAACGATCAAAAACAGTTCAAAATTTATCAGCTACTATGCTTGCTGTTACCACCAGTACATCGACCACTAATGCCGTGGGTAAACACACATTAAGTAAGTGGCAAAAAAGTTTTCCTTGGTTATCAATAGAACAAGGCAGCGAAAATAGGCGTCGTTTGTAGGCAGTTTGCGAATTCATCTTTAACGAGTTTCGTAAATGCAAAGGTTATATTTAAATTAGAAACAGTTAAAAAACATGAAAAAAGTGAAGTCCATCAGAATTCGTGTGCAGCAGATTTGGCGGGAAAAAAAAACCATTACAGACACCGTTAGCACTTACGTTGAGTGCCATGTACAATGAAATCAATAATCATATTAAATTATTTCACAATTTTGTTATAATGATGTATTGCACATGCAAACCATATTAATTTTTTCTGGGCCTATTTACAGATTTAAATTGTGTTGGAGTAGGTTGTAAACTATAATATCTGTATTTTCATAATTATAATATAATTACGCCTAACATTTTCATTTTACGCCTGAGTCTGAAAGTTAGGCGTAACAAATACGCCTGGATTTACAAACGAATTTCTAGCACTGCCTATGAGCATAGACGTCAACAGTAATCAATAATTGACTTCGAGCGATATCTATATTACCTAGGTCACGTGCCACCTGACCAGGCAAGAATATCGTCGACATCGCACTTGCTTACTATATGTGCGCGTCATGCCCAAGAAGAATATAAAAAACTACGTTAGGTCTTTACTGTGTGGTAAGTGTATGTTTGATTTGTGATGAGCCGCACACAAGTAACTCTACTCCTCGCTAACACGCGCAAATTCTGACCCACACGCCGTCGCTCTTCACCCGACCGCTACGTAGCCAACGCGTTTGCGGCAGCGGCTCGCAGAATGTCCTCATTCCTAATCGAGCTAGTAAACAAAACGTGTGCTTTGAGAGCATGCTATGCTTGATGTTATCGTGTTTATTTCGGAAAATTATTAGTTTCCATATATATATTCGTCCTGCGAAATCGTAATCTGACGGACCCACCTCAGCTTAGCAGATCCAACCAGAAGATGTAATTTCTGCAAATTCAGTTGAACAGAAGAAAGGGTACAATTTTAAAAGTGGCAGATAATTATTCCATGAATGCTAAAATGATGATATAGATAATTTGTTCCGCCAAATCTGTAAAGAAACCATGTCTAGTGCCGTTTCTGCGCCGAAAACATCATCAAGTGAAAATGACTACATTAAGGCACACACTCAAGGTGAATTTTCATCATGAAATAAAGATATAAAGATTTTAAAAGAATGAAAAGCCTGAATTTCACATTTTTTTTTACTTATGGCTTTACGCCTCACCAAAGTCGAGGTCATTAGAGGCGGAATGGGACTGAAAACAAGGAACGGGAAGGAATTCGGCCATGGCAGTTTGGAGGAAGCATCTCGGCATTCGCCTGGAGTGATTTGGGGAAACCTTAAAAAACCGAAATCTGGATACCAGGACGGGGATTCGTACCGGCGTCCTCCCGAATGCGAGGCCAGAGCGTTAACCCGTAACCCACCACGCTCGGTCGTTATTAGTGACCGGACGCCTAACCATAAGAGACCACGAGGACGAATATTCAAATTACATTCGATGATGAAGCCGTGATCACAGGATATTCTCGAGTTAAGTACGTGAAACAAATATGGTTGGTCGTTAGACGAGATTAGTAACAAAGCATGTACAATTTTGAGTGACGAAGTACTACATAAAATAATCAAAGTAGTACAAAATGCGATCCATTATTCAAATATGGTTGATAAAACTAGCGATATTCCCAGCAATGAACAAGTCAAATTCTTCATTCGTTACGTGGACGCAAAGTGTAATATACAAGAAGCTTTTATCGGCCTCTATAAAACGGTATCAACAATATCTCACAAAATTTGTTTGAAATTTTTCAGCCACTAAAGTACTAAGAAGGTTCAACATAAATATCAAGATGTGTAGGGGTCTATATACAGATAGTGCTTCTGATGTTAACGCGCATGCTTTCTTCTTCTTTTTTAAAAATAAATAAATAAAAAGCTTTACGCCTCGTCGACGGCTAAGGTCATTAGAGTCGGGATGGGATTGGGGGACGAGGAACGGGAAGGAATCCGGCCATGGCCTTTTGAAGGAAGCATCCCGGTATTCCCCTAGAGTGATTTGGGGAAACCAAGAAAAACCCAAATCTGGGTGCCCAGACTTCGAACCCGCGTCCTCCCGAATACGAGGCTAGAACGTTAACCGTTCACCCACCAAGTTCGGTCGCGCGCATACTGGCCTTCAGTTGTGGATTAAAGCTATCGAAGCAGGGAATATTCACGTATTGCACCGCTCACTCGTTAAACCTGGTTGTTCAAGACACTATGACAGAAGTAGGAGTAATAAGAGATTACGTGATTCAACGAAACACCAGGCTTATTTTGAATCACTACAGGCAAATGGCGATGCCAAAACCTTTCTTTGTGGTCTTTTTGACCAACAAGATAGTGTTGTCGTATATCTTTCTTGAAAACTATTCTAAATAATTACGGTGGTACTGCTGTGTTTTTTGAACGACAAAAAAATATCTGAAAATGATTTTTAAAAAGTCTTCAATTTTCTGAATTTCTTTTATCATCATTTCTGATAGAAATTCTCGTACTTTTCGAAGATCTAAATGCAACTTTACAGATGATTTATTTGCAACTGCAAAAAGCTGCAGATAATATTAAAACTGTCAAGCACGTCATATCATCCCAACGAACTGACGAAACATTTTAAAAACCTTTGTCTCAGTTTTTATATTGGATCATCAACAAATCAACATTAATAACTCCAAAAATAAGGAGGATACGTATTCGTATAGACGATTCATCAAGTGAACCGCACCAATTTTCATCACCAGCTGACTGATATAAAAAGTATATCTTATAGTTTTAGATAAAGTCATTGGCCGTAATGACGAGCACTTTACCAAAAAATACTATGACACATTTGAATAACGTGGAACTATTTCTTACTGATCAAAATGGTACAAAGCAGCAGTTACGTGAAAAGGTTTCCACGAAAATCACTTTGATGTTGATCGTTTGGTTCTTCATCCGTGCTATCAGATATTGCACGAACAAAAAAATGTCAGATAACTATGTTACGTTCGCGGCAGTGCTTTATAAAAAACTCTGGTTTCAAGCCGCGTCAAAATTGAGCCTGTCTAGCGACGTTTCGGATGCTTGCATTGCTTCCATTGTCAAAGCCCCCGCTTGAACATTACTGAAGTCTTGCCGCATAGACTACCGTGCGGCAGACAGTGATCTGCGCTGGATACCGTTGAATAAAAAGTGATACATAGGGACACACATGTCATTGATCAAAATGCGAAAGTGTCCTAGGTTGAAACCCGATAAGTTTTTATAAAAAAATGTCAGACTGAACAACGGGATATATATATATATATATATATCGCAATACCAAATTATATATATAATTTATATATGTAATTCTACCCAAGATATGATGCCTGTAATCTCAAATTGTTAAAAATCGTTTCAACTATTCCAGTATCGACATGCCCCGCAGAACGATGATTTTCAGCATTACGGAGAAGAAAAACTTATTTGAGGAGTACTATGGTTCGGCAAGGATTTAATCATCACATGGTAGTGTACATAAACCGAGAAATAGCAGATGATGTGGACCTACAAGATTTTGCGGATACATTTCTAAACAGAGCTGTAGTTTGACAAAATAAGTTTGCATTGAAAAAAAATATCATTACATAAATTAATATAAGTGTAGCTTCTTTAAAAAGTTTATTAATGTTGATTTATTGATCATATAATTCTTAGTACAGCTGTGTACATTAAGTATGTACTAATACATATCTCCAGCTAATAAAAATAGTGTTACACACTTTTAATATAATGACTTCACTTTTTATTATTATGATAGGTAGTATTTTTTGCACATGTTTTATTCCATTTCCTCTGTATATTAATTACTAGCTATACCCGCGACTTCGTTCACGATAGCGATCTTTGCAGACACAAATCAAACACAATATAAAATTCTGATTTCTAATAGGAATACACAAATCATTGGTTATCTATCTATACTATTATAAAGTTGAAAATCTGTAACTTTGTAACTTAATCACGTTAGAAAGGCCGAACCCATTTCAATGAAGTTTAGTGTGTTTTTCTTGGCATGGAACATAATTTAGAAAATGCCAAGTCTTACTTTCCTACCATGCCTCTCTGTTTGCTTATAACTTAAAATCTGCTGGATGGATTTAGATGCGATTTTCACTATTATGTAAGACTGTTTGGAACTTGCAATTTGGTTCATGTCCGTCAAGAATTTTGAAGGTGTTTAGTTAAGTAGCTGGTGCCCACGACTTCGTTCGTGTTTGTAAAGAATTTTGATTGGCAGCTACGACATGTAACTGCCATAGAGCACAATGAGAGACTTCAGACTAATACCACAAAAAAAAATCATGATCTGCGCAGGGTATTTATGTATGTAAAGTGAAATATAGGGACACATATAACTTTGGTCGATATATGAAAACGTCCTCTGTCGACCAATTTCAACCATCATATCTTCCAGACTCCATATCTACCAACGTGACACCACCATGGTGACTTGAGGTTAATGTCACACACAATCACCAGTGGACTGCGCTAGGTGTGGAATGAAATATTGGACGCATGTCTATTTTTATATCAGGTCTATCACTTTCAACCACCATATATACCACATCCCCACGTCTACCGACATGCAATCACCATAGTGCGGTGAAAAACTCCAGATTACTACCACACTCAAACGCCCGTGGTCTGCACTTGGTAGTTCTTCCTACAACTTGAAACATGCCTTATGCCGACCACTATAAACCACCATATCTCCCACATCCCCATACCTACCGACATGTATCCACCATAGTAAACGATGAAAGACTCGATGCTACTACCACACAGTGGTTTGCGCTGTATAGTAGTGGCAGCAAAGTGAAAAATACGGACACATACACCTTTGGTCGAAATATGAAAATATCCTTTGACTACTTTGAACCGTTATATCTCTCACATCCCCACAGATTTCGAAAATCGGCCAACGTTATGCACGATCGGTGAATGTATGTTTCTACCACACACAAACACCAGTGATCAACGCTGGATACCGTTGAATAAAAAGTGATACATAGGGACACACATGTCATTGATCAAAATGCGAAAGTGTCCTAGGTTGACCACTTTCAACCACCATATCTCCCACCCCCATAGCTACCGACATCTAACTACCATAGTGCATGATGGGAGACTCGATGCTACTACCTCGCACAGACACCAGCGATCTGCGCTATGCAATTGTGGCAGCAAACTGAAATATACGGAGACACATGCCTTTCGTCGAAATACGAAAATATCCTTGCTCGGCCAATTTTAACCACCATATCTCCCACCCCCCATAGCCACCGACATCTAACCACCATAATGCACGATAGGAGACATGATGCTGCTACCATACACAAACACCAATGATCTGTGCTGTGTAGTTGTGGCAGGAAAGAGAAGTATACGGACACACACGTCTATAGTAGAAATATGAAAAAGCCGTACATCGAGCAACTTTAAGCGCCATATATGCTAACGGCATTTGGCCAACGTTGTGCGCGATAGGTAACTCCATGCTATTACCACATACAGTGATCTGTGCTAGGTAGTGGCGACTAAAATGTAAAATGTAAAATATATTTTTATATAAATATAAGATAAAATTTGCATGAAACCCTAAATATTTTCTGGATAAAAATTAGCGTATGATATTCCCTGCTAAATCAGCAACTCGCCAGTGAAAGTGTCGTCGAAACTAGTTCACACTCATTGCGGTTTTTTATATATAAAAAAATTGTCGAATGAGCATGAGCACCCACGAGGTTTTCTAAAAGTCGGCGCCCTGTACAGAATATGATAGGTATCTCATTATAAAAATGAAATAACTAGTCCAAGAAGTGTCAGATTCAAATTAGTTTCTTTTCCTTTAAGACATCAGACTCCAAAGATACTAGGTGCAAATGTAAACAGATGCTCCAGCGTTTATAACTTTCAAATAGCTACTACTCATTACAATACTTTAAATACTGAAGACAATACTAACACACGTCTGCTGATCGTTTATATAGGTTTCATAAAAAAAATTCCTGAATAATTCAAAGACTTCCGACCGACGTTTCTGGAATTATACCAATACTTAAAAAATTAAAACCACATTAAAACATTGACAATTAATACAAAATCAATCACGATCATTATGCAATGCACAGAAAAAAACAATTAAAGATATTTGCACACAAAATTATTCGCATAAATCAGTCCAAACTGTCAAAATTATCTTCTAACTATCGTAGCTCGCTTCAATACTTAGAATTATAAACGTTTAACTAATGTTTCATGCATGGTACTATCCTTGAATATTACATAGTTTCTTTCCATAAATCAAAGTCCATAAACACAAATTCACAATTAATTGCCAAAGAAAAAAAATTACAAAACCATATTCACTCAACTCCCAGCTTGATACAAATAATTCTTAAAATACAATTTCATTAAACGATTTGGGTTTGAGGGTCGTTATAACACACAAAGTTGTCCGTTTTTCGCAGTCAAATGGCAACGCAGACTAGATCAGGTACGCCGGCCCTATCAGGCCCGGTAAGACTTCTAACCCCTCTTCCCCTCCACTATCATCATTCACACTTGCCACCTGCGGTAAACAACTGGTCCATTGCGATATTGTTGGTCGAAAAGGAGAAAAAAACGTTATTTTAAATTTGCCATGATGTGGCGTGCAATGACTCGTGCGCATCATGTTTCAGTTCAAAATCATTTTCCAACACAAAATGGAAAACGTAAATGTTAGAATGATTTCTCAGCAATGAAAATTAGTCATCGTGAGAAGCACTAACGCCTTACCGAACTAATTCAATCACTCGGAACAAAATCAACGAACAACAGATTCTGTCGACAGTAGGTTGTGCCCACTATGCTGAGCCTCGTTTCAATAACGAACCGTCTTTATGATGGAGAGAATAGGTTCTGTTTTTTTATATCATGAGTCATTTCGGCTAGTCGCTACCGACGTAGTGTTGAGGCTTCTCCGCGAATTAGAAAACACTTTGACATAGGAAGCAGGCACAGACTCATGGTTGCCAAAAGGCCGAAAAATCCGTATGTCTAGCTTGACCATTGAAAATGGTACTAATGATGTGATTATATTCAATTGATATAAGAAATTATTACGAAATTCATTTAAAAAGAGATATATAAAATATTCAAAACTTGTTTATCTTCCTCTACATCACGTTTTCCCAACATTTTGGAGTCTGCTGATTTCGATGTGTTTTACTCATCGTTAGTTAGGTCAAATTTGGAGTTATGGTTTTATGGCGGCGTGCCCTCGCTGCCGCAAAGCATTTTATACAGAATGCCAGGTTGTACTAATTACTGACGGGGGTCTGTTAAACGTGCAACTATGTCCAGTGTAAGATAAGTTTTTTTTTTTTTTTTTTTTTTTTTTTTTTTTTTTTTTTTTTTTTTTTTTTTTTTTTTTTTGAATGTTTAGTTAATGAGGTGGTTATTTGATATCGTCCGGCCTTCGCCTTGACAGCTGTGGAAAAGTGTATAAACACCGCAGTAGGACAGCCGGTACGCAGGTGCCTGGACTCGTACCCGGTCCGTTAGTACCTCCCCAATCCACTGTGCGGCATCTCAGCGCACTGAACCACACTGACGGATCACAATATATTCAAAATTTGCCTAACTTCAGATGTAAAGAAGTGTATTCTCATAAACACTTACTATCTGAGTAGCTGGACTTGCATGAAGATCTGGTCACTTCATCGGTCACCCATCACATAATTTTGGAATAATATTGCTGACCTATTTTACCTCGTAAGTCATCCAAGTTTACTGTAGGCACTTTCATACCATCACGCATTTTTATAAACATTAAATTAGTAGAAACATTTTTTTTAACTGCTTAACGTCTCTTAACAGCGAGGTCTTTAGAGTCGGGAAAAGATGGGGAGCAAGAAATAGGAAGGAATTCGGCCATGGCCTTTTGAAGGAAGCATCCCGGCATTTGCCTGGAGTGATTTGGGAAACCGTGGAAAACCCAAATCTGGATACCCGGACGGGGATTCGAACCGCCATCCTCCCGAATGTGAGGCCAGGAACGCTAACCGTTACACCACCACTCTCGGTTTAATTCAGTATTTGTAAGAGACGTTAAATGGAATATTACTATATAACTAACATAGGGAGTGTCCATAAAGCACGTAACTCCATTTCGGCCTCCTGTGAACCCCCTCTACCCCCCTACGTAGTCCGACGTGGCTTTTGTCTCCCCCCCCTCCCCCCCATGTAGCACGTAACCTTTTTCCTTATTGATTCCAGAGGATATTTTGTACAGTTTTCTCTTCTCAGACTATCGTAAATCACATACGGGGATAATTAAATGGTGGAAATAAATATTCTACATGTGTTGTGTTGTATTCTGTATCACATTTTCACTGTGACAAATAATATGAACGAATAGCTACGTGGCCTGGCTCGGAACCCTCCCTCCCCCCCACGTAGCCCAAACGTAGCTTTCCAGCCAACCCCTCCCCCCTCCTCTAGACCGAGCCACGTAGTTTATGGAGATATCTCCAAAATGTTATTTGCATTTATAGTCTGTGAAGACTTTACGATATAAGAAAGCACTATCACCACAAAACTAAGCTATATAATCAATGCAGCATGTTAGGGTCCCTCGTTAAGTCTCAAATGGCAGTTTCAGGGTAAAAGGTGACCTTCCAAACATGGAGCGAGAAGATTAGATGCCCTTTAACCCTAAGTGTATAAATTGAAGGAGTAACCGTTACCTTTTATTATAAAGGATCTCGGATTCATTAAGCAGGATATAAGCTGTGGAGGGTGAGAAATGAGTGCTGCCCAGCTTTACAATAAGGTGATTACGAAAAACGGCATAAAAAAGCCGTATATCCAGTCCGATGGGCGAGCGAAAACGTTGAAGCCTTGCTTTGGGCAAGACCTGGGTTTGATTCTCGGTCTAGCCATGAGTAATTCGAATTTCATGGTTTCTCATGATCTCATCAGGGAAATTTTCAGGATAAAGAAAAGATTGATAAGTTGCGCTCTGGTGGCTCAGTGGTTTAGGTGTCTGACGGGAATCGAAACGTCCCATGTTCGAATCTCTGTCCCGGCAAGAATTTTCATAATCTTTTAACCCGACCTTCACCTCTTGCACAGCTTGATGGGTAATGTGAAATAAACCAGAATGCCTCCGTGTTTCGCATTCAACGTTTAACTGCAGGTGCCCTGTAGCCGGTAGAATTACCACCACACAGAATTGTTGTTATGCTTGCGAAGATTCCCATCGCATCCCAAATTACATCGTTGTTGACATGCTGTAAGGCACTATAAAATGTTGAAATCAGTGTTTCCTCGCTTTAGCGCCATCATTTTTGGTACCGACTGTGATGGATCATTTTGCTTCTGATACATGAATGATTTCAGAATCACTTAAAATATTGATAATAGCTCTAATTATCTTAGCAGTATCGGTTTCTCAAGTGCTTTATGCGCCACAGATGAGAATAATTAAGGCTGTAGCTAGTTTTGCCCACTTCGTAGTGACTTGTGGGTAATAGAGCTGATAACTTGTTAGTAAGTATTACAGTTTATTACAAAGATTCACACGGATCATGTCGGATTTGGTAATCACTGCACAGCAAGATAACCACAGACAAACACAGGATATTCACTAGGCCGGATTTGCAGAGTGACAGTGTCGAACGCTATTCATTACATCGGTTAACAGTGCATTATGGGAAATTACTGACCTTGTGATTACCACAGCAAAACGGAAGCTAAACGGTTCCTAGTCTCAATGGTATAAAGGATAGATAAAGTAGATATTATCCATAGTATTTATTTATCACTGTAAAGCCTGGTAGTTAACATGGAGGTAGGAATAGAGGGGAGACCAGGTGCCGCTTAAACTGTGAAGCAGCCTGTCTCCGGAGCCGCCATCTTCGTGAGTTCAAAACATTGGTCTGTTTTTCTTAAATTCTAATGTTTGTAGGTTATATCAATTAGGGTATTTATAAATGTGACTCCATAAGACTTCATTTTTAGTAATGCGATGATTAAAAACGAAGAAATTCTTCCGTTTTGTATACATTCCTTGTGTTTCTTGACCCTACCAATATGGCGACCTCCTACCCCACTCGGCGTCACGTCGTTGTATGGAGAAGGTCCCTTACGTGGTCTCCTCTCTTTTCTTTGCTCCATGGAAGTTAACAAGAATCCCAGTCTCAAGAAAATAAATCTACAATTCGTATGTATCCCAATTAAATGACAGTTTAGACTTTGAGGTGCTGAGTAAGTTATTGGACAGTCGTACGTGGTTAGCGAAGTTGCATCGTAAAGCGCTCTCGTTATGCAGCCAGCATGGCAGGGCTGTAGACTTGGTTGCCGCAGTCACCCTGCAGTACTACCCAGCACACATAATGCCGAGCGGTATATGAGGCACAGACGTAAACCTGAAGTTTCTTTACGATGCGATCTAGACGTTGAGCGTTACGTCAGCTAGATAGATGACACTAATGAAATAGTGAACAATTTAACGCAGTTGTTAAATATACGTTTATGTGGAAGTCCAAATTACTAAAAACATAAAATGCTATGACGTATAGAAATTAAAAAAAAAAAAAAACTGAAACGATCTGCTTGCGAAAATATCAATTACTTTACTGTAAGCTATGCTATCTATAATCTCGGTTCCAGAATTGACTTAATAGATAACTGCTGGATGATGTAAATTAAACTGGAATCAATGAATGTCTGAAAAATTCATCGGAATTTAAATTTGTTCAAGGTATGAGGATTGGGAATGAGACGTAGATATTATTGATTGATAAGTAACAAGAATCACACAGGAGAATGAACCATATAGTTCACAAATATCGCTTTATGAAAACCAAAGACAATATAATAAAATTGAGCAAATGATTATTCCTAACAAACGAGAATAATATTATATTGTAATACACTAGATGTGATGGTGGGGATTTGAACAAACAAACTGGCTTTGAAATTTACAATAAGGCATTAGGCAAAGATTTCTCACTATATGAAAAATATTTTGGATGACATGGACAAGGAAGGCTAAATTTATAGTGCAGCACTAGATCTTTCGAAAGCGTTTGACAGAGTGAGACATAAAATCGTGTGACCATAGGAGCAGATGAAAAAGTGTTTTGATAAGTATAAGAATTCTAGAAAAGCTAAAAAAGAAAAAAATTGGGTTAGAAATACAGTATCAAAAGAAGTGGAAGTGAAAATGAAAGTTCCACAAGGTAGTGTATTGAGACCATTGCTATTCATTATTCTAACAAACTATTGAGGTAACGGTTTGCAGTCGAAACTAAGGTTGTTTGCCGAAGATGGTATTTAATAAGATTAAAACGGGAGAAGTCTGTGAACAGCTACAGGTTAACCTGCACAGGATATCTAACTGGAGAGATCAACATGGGATAAACACAAAGAAAAGTCCGTTTATTAGGTACACAGGTGAAGAAACTAAATTTTTCTTATTATTATAGTGTAGGGAAGGAACAACTTGTTGAAGACCTGTAACGTAAATATCTTGGCATAACAGTTGATAATAAATTCAACTGGGCAGGTGGAAGGAAAAAGTTTCAAAGTCTTTTACTTATTCGGCGGATGTACGAGAGAAGTGATGGGTATAGGTCATGAAAGTTTGGTCCGACCACTGCTTGATTGTGGTGGTGTACTGTGGGAGTCACATTTTTTGTATCAAATACAGGAGCCGTATCTGGTACAAAGGAGGATTACTAGATTTGTCTCTGGAAATTACTGCAGAACACAATCAGTACGATAAAGAACATGGAATCGGAATCTTTGGAAGACAGGAGAAGGATGAAGAGTGTACAAGTCGTAAGTTAGAGTCATGGAAAGAGTTGTGTGTGGAAGGGAAAGATGACCATGGCCACAAGCTAGCTCTTGATTTTGGACTTAAAGTTGTGGACAAATTTACTATCATAGGCGAGGAATGCAGGGATTGAAAAAAATTATCAAGGTAACTGATGAATAATTAACAAAAATGCTGAATGACTTTAGAATTAGTAGAGAGCAGAAATAGGTGAGTATATAAGGTGGAAAAAAATTGGTGCGTAGGGAAATTGCCACCGAAGCGTTGCGCTCCATCGCAATTAAACTAAGTTAAGTCGAATTGGCGGGTTCCACTTGAAAGGAAAGCAGGCACTGATATAAACGTTCAGGAAATTGGAGAAGGTTTACTCTGAATGTGACACGAAATACTAGCAAAGTCGTCTGTCCCTGTCGTCGTTAAGGGCTTATCCGAAAGACTAAATACAAGATTAATTACGGAAGTAAAGGGAAATTGATACTTTAACAGCTGGAAGCGGGGGTGTCTCAGATTCCTCGTCCGAGTTTAGAAACTAATTTGCCCTTCGAATTTTTGCACAGCTATGGGCGAGAAAAATCGGCTCAGAAATACTACCTTTCAAATATATAGAATGAAAGTGACGAGCACACAACAAAAGTAATTAACCACCCAGGTTTATGATAAACGATACTTCCCTGATTTACCACCATAGATTCAGAAGCGCAGTGAAGTGTTATTTCTTATGTATATTAGAAACATTGCTAAAACCTGGTCAAATTAATGTAACGATTAGATTACAGTATGACTTTTGTTTATGGTGCTATGAGTTTAAAAAAAAATATTAGTGAAAATTCTTCTGGCTTGTTAAATGGTTAGCGAATTCATTTATTAGAGTAACGGAAATATGTGACGCAAATTATGTCATAGAGCGATGAAATATGTCATACAATAAAGAGAATCACTGTGCCAACGGGAGCCATGATGCAATAATGAAGAATTTTTTTTTTTTTATTAGCACACATTTTTACAGCCTAGTATCTAGAAACTAAAATAGGCCTTAATTTCACACAACAGTTTTACATTTGATATTTCAACAGATAATTTCACAATGAATAATTTTAATTTTTGTTATGTATGGCTTTGGCAATATCTGTACAGTCTTTCTTGTTGGCACGATACATACGATTGTTCCGCTGTTAACATATATTATAACTTTCTAAACTTGCTGCATTTTGTCATAATTGATTTATTATAGTTTTCTAGTTTTGTATGGTGTCTGCAGTTTCCTGTCCACTTTATGGTTAGAATTTTTAATATTTCTCTATGTCACTTCGTACGTCTACCACTACTACTATTACTAAACTATTACTACTATTACTACTATCAACTACTCTACCATCTAAGAAATCATTTTCCAGCATTGGTATCGGTGCGGTAATCCGAATTCCAAATCTCCCGGAATAGCGCACGTTCTCAGTCTCTCTGGCAGCCAAAGTGACCGAGAAGGCCGCCCATCGGGAGACTGGCCACCTCCAACACTGGTTGTGAGAACTAATTTTCAATTATATATATGTAATTGCAGAAGTAAGGAGGTCTTTAATATCCGGCTAGTAGGTTTTTCGTTTCACAGGTGAAGTAGATTAGTTTAACATCTACTGCCGGTATTTGTTTATTTTCAATATTTGAACAAATTCCTATTTTAAGATTATTGGCTACATAATTTATAACTTTTACCCTTAACCTAACTATTAACATTTTTACATATTTTAAGAGATAACAATGTTTTACTTTAGAAGCGGCTCGAGACTGCAACTATTATCTATTATTTGTGTTATTGCAATGTCAGACCACACTTTATGCATCGGACTATAGTTCATGTGAGCACTAGTAAAGAACTCATACATACACTATATACTTTCTATACGTGTTACTTCAGCAAGTTCTTGTTTGTAGGTAGAATCTCCAGTTGTGTTGCTGCGAAACGGCTCCATTTAAAGTCTTTA